>JAODUK010027105.1:7791-23888 GCA_027564635.1 Typhlichthys eigenmanni
CCCCCCCCCCCACCGGGAACCCAAAGCTCATCCCCTCAGCTCATGAACCGCTGCTTTTAGCCAAGATAAATGGGATTTAAATCCTGAAATGTCTGCATTTTTCTATTTCAACATTAGTACCTATTTATTTTTAAATAGGGGTGCCTAGACTGTTATTTCTGTGGTCTTAATTAAACATGTCAATGAAAAATATTTGTAATATATTCTCATTGACATATTCTATTGCCATACTTCATATGTAGATGCAATTTAACACAGCAGGTAACAAAAACAACCTCTACCAAATACAATACATTTGACTGTAGCTGCATAATTATTTTAGTTGCATTTCCTGTTACCATTAAGGTGGCATATACATGCTTCTCTTGTTATGGTGGGGAAAAACACAGTGAAAAATGATTGAGCTGGACACTCTGTAGTCAATGGAATGCTAGCAGAGTACTGCGTAATTGTATTGTATTTACTTGACTATAATAAGGAAACATTAGACACTAAGCCTTTTTCCTCTAACCATCTTGCATTGTATGGAACTCCCTGATTGGCTGTGAGCTTCCTTTGACCACAGTGGGGTCAAAGGCACATGGTTGTCAGGGAGACTGGTTGTGTTCCACTCGACTTGACACAGCATTGCTCGAGGGTGAGAGCAGACTTTCACAATGGATGTAAACATAACTGCAAAGCAGAAGTTCACCATCTTGCCAGATCCTTGTATCTCTCCATCAATGGCTGGGTATAATGAGCTCCGAAGCTGTACTTTTACTGAATTTCCAGTTCATGTTTCCACCAATTCTTCTTTTCGTCCACACAACGAGAAAGGGGCAAACTGTGATCTCGCGCTCTTGACATGCCTGCTCATTGGATCCTATCGCTTTTGTATTATTCCTGTGCTGGCTGCCTTTAATTGTAATAATAAATCCCTCTGGAGAAGTAAGTGACACTAAAATGTTAATCTGAATGGGATCTCCTGTGCATAATATACATGTAATTATAGTACATGTTGTGAACTATACTGTGGTTATGATTTTTTTGTTTTGGCAATCTCTGTAATGGTTCTCTATTATAAAATAAAATGTTTATATATCCATTCATTCCAAAATAAAACACAAATTGTATAAATCGCTGTGTGCCTTCCCTCTGTGTGTCAGCAGCAGTTCCCAAGACCCAACTATTAAAGACTTCCTCTTTCAGAACTGTTTTGAAAACAGTTGTGACTACCCCAGGTAACAATGGACCATGTAAGTTGACCACGCCTATATAAAATATTTAACTCACACTTATATTTGGTTCTGTGCAAGTCTTCGCTGTGTAGTCCCTGTTGTATAGGTCTCAATTCCGTCTCAATTCAATGGGCATGTTTTGTTGCTTCCAGCAAGCAAGACTTCTGCGTCCAACAGCCCATGTGTCTCAAAGTCTGCCACCCCACTGAAAGGATGTGCATCTTTAAGGCTTGCTCACCAAAACACTGGTACGACTGGTAAGTGAGTATATATATATGAACTGTAGTTTGTAACTATATAACCTATAACTACTTATGTGTGATGCAGATTTTATTTTATTGCAAAAGTCAGCAGAACAATGTGTGGGTGCTCTGTTTAGTGCACCCGTATGTACAATGGAGAAAGCCTTCCCTCTATACCTATATGCATGTTCATAAATATATTGACTGGTAATGACTTAATATAATGGATAAACGGAAGGATTCTAGAGACACATTGAATTCACATTGGCCCTACTGACTCCACCCCCCTCTTAAAGAAAGCATCCTGGTTTTGATATAGGACGGCCATCACCAGCCTCCTGATTGCTGTTCTGCTCTGCTACGAGAGCTTTATTATTCACTGATTTGAAGAAGATTAAGGGATTACATTTTTGGCCTCCCTCTGTCACAATTGACAAGGTTACCTTACCCCTATGCTTTCTGTCAGAGCTCTAACTGGACTTGGGCTGCTAGGTTGATGGAACAGCTGATATAAAGGGGATCATTTTTCTTTTTGTGCCTGTCTCAGCAGTTGTCACCTGAGGCTTCGTACTGTTCACTGAGGAGCACGCTCTCACTTCTTGGTGTTTTTATTTATTTGAGCTGTTATTGTCTCCGAAGCTCTCCTTGTCAAACGTACATGTGCGTCTTACAGTCAGTGGTTTACTCAGAAATCTCCAGATACTGTCAGGATGGAGGAAGAATGCTGTTGTCTTCCATACAGACGTGTTATTCATGTTGATATTAATGTTTGGGCAGACAAGTTTGTTTTACATTGTTCGCCCTCTGTGCCCAAGTAGATATGAGCTTTGGTGTTTGCCTCTAATGCAGAGCTGTTCTGTCGGCGTTAGTTTGTCAGATCTATTTATAGTTTGGTTGTTTACTATGCTGCGAGGCGGAGAGGTTCATTTTCCATTACATTTTGCATGCCATGATCTTTAAAACACCTAGCCAAAGCATAGTAAGTTTAGTTTGGAGATATAGCCTACTATTTGCAAAATGTATTCCTAAAATGTCGTCATGAAATAATTTTAAAAAAATATTTTTTTCTTATAAAACACATTTTACTTAATATTTGTATGTTTTTAATCTTGTCTTAATTGACCTCTGTGTAGCAGAACGTTTTCTCTTCGATGAGATATCAGTGCAACCGTTGATGCCAGTCTGAGATGCATCTTATTTTAGACTTGAGCCATGGGAAAATGGATTGTTGAACCTTGCAGGGAGGGAATGGCATCATGCCAGGGATTATTTTAAAATCTGTGTCCTAAATAAAAATATTTTTTAGATGTTCAAATCTGGCCATGACACAAGTCATGCATTCACATTAAAAGTTACATTAAAAGTGTTCATATTAATGTTTTCTGGATATGCTATGCAATATGTAGATCCCAGAAGGATATACTGCAGAGGAATGCAACCTTGCTTGCAAATGAAAACCTTTTTCTTTTTTAATATATTAACAGCAGGTTTCCCTTGTTGGTTGCTGTTAACTGCATTGGTCATTTGCCCAGCATTCCTGCAGTTCATGTGAGTTTGTCCAGTGTGTTGTTAAACAGATAATTTTGGTTTGCCATGGTATAAACTGAGCCCAACACGGCACAACACAGCATTACAAGTGACCGATTGTGAAGCCTTTCAACGCCTGTCATGCTTTGTGCTATGGTGTGATATCTCCAAAGTGCCACAATGGTTCAATGTAGGATACACTATATTACTGTTTCATTTGGATATATTAGTGGTCCCTGTGACTGTATAGATCTTGGTTGCAGAAGGTGGCAATATGTGTATGTGATTTCTTTTATTTACCATTTTTTACATTAAAATTTTGTCATTCAAGATGCTATAGTATAGGACATGCTCAACAGTTATTATTTAAAAAATGTTTTTAATGTGTCAATGTTATCAAATGTGTGTTTAGATATTTAACATTTGAGTAAACATTTACACCCACATTTATTTATTGTTTTGCTCATATTTACATTCTACAATATTTTGTAAAATTATACTAAAAAAGAATTGGGATATATATATGTATGTATGTACAGTATCTCACAAAAGTGAGTACACCCCTAAGTGAAAAATGATATGATTAATTATTGGAAAATTAGAGAGAAAGCAACAAAAACATGCCACTCCAGTTAATCAAATAATGTCACAAATGAATGTCTGTTACCCATACGTACAATATATCTATATGAGGTATAGGACAGCGAAAATGATTTGCATTAAAAAAGTCAGAAATGAAAAATAAGCATAATGACGTGCATTCTAGGGGTACAGTATTCAATATGTTGCACCTTCTAGACTTAAGTGCATATAATTCTGTACATAACAGAAAGGTACTGCACACAATGGTTATGGCCTGAATATTTAAGACATGACCTTACATTAGAAAGCATTGTAATACTGGGCCCAGCAGAGGGTGCCATATTAGTGAGAAACTGCATTTGGCAATTCTAAACAATACACAATTTATCAAATGCAGCGGTGAGATAGTCTATTCATAGTTGTCAGTGCTGACTTCACTAGAATGCATTTGAATAGAATAAGTTAAATTAGTCGCTTAAAATACTAAATGTTGTAAAAAACTTGGAATTGTGTGTGTGCATATGTACTGTATATACATACACACACTTTATTTTTGTGTCAACCTTTGTGTATCTGTAGAGTCCTTATCACACATGCTGTATAACTGAAATATAGAGACCGTTCCTGCATGGGGTAATGTGTGAACAGGGATCGAAAAACCTGTTTATCTGTTCCCCAAATTCCAACCTCGCAAACTTGTAACATTTCATCATGGAAAATGCTGGTATGGCTGAGGTGTGAACGAAAGCAAAACCAATGCAGGCACGAGCACATAATTCTGATGCAAGAAGTGTCGTGGAGTGAGCAAACTGCAAAAAAAGACTGTATTTAACAGTTACAAATAAATGATTATATACGTTGAACATTAGCCTTTAACTTTATACTCATCCTGAGTTAAATATATTTACTGCTTTTGCTAGAAGATGAAGAAATACTATCATCAACAATCTCTATTGGTCACAGTATGTTTACCGTGAACAATATTGCTTTAATTAATTATTTATTTGTGTTTGTATTATTTGTTATTATGCTTGGTTGGAACACAAAGCTGAAACGTTGGTATACTCATTGTAAACCATAGCAAATGCACATACCGTAGTGTAGCGGGGCTTCTGCACAAACGGGATCTATAAATAGCCTCTAGCTGAAGAAGGTGTCTGATAGGATTTAGGCCTATATGTGCTGCATATGTCATGTAGAAACACAAATTGAGCGAAGCAAGCTCAAAAGTAAGCTGTAAACTGAAGTCTCCTGAAAACTTTTATTTGTTTATGCAGCTTGGCAGCATCCATAAAGTGTTGCATTAGATACCGCCCTCGGCTGGACTATCCAAGCTATTGTACTATGCCGGTATTAACCACATTATGTATGAACAGATGCAAGATGTAAATGTCCCTGGATGGAGCTGCATGTCTGAATAGAGAACATCACTAACTGTGCCTGCACGTTCATGCAGTTTATACACCAGGAACAATGTGTTAAAAGGGCCACAGACTGGTCCTGCATACAGCATTAGCCCATTCTACAGCCTAAAACTTTATCTGCTCAAATATGCTTTCACTGCTTTAAATATGACTACTCTAGTTTATCCAAAGGGCTGTGGCTGCCTGTTATATTAAGCAGTTTACTTTGGCTTTGCGACATAGAGTAATATCTTAAAATTAGCTTTGAGTTATCTGCACTTGAATTGTCTTGTGACATTAGCACACACATTTATTGGACAATATGTTTTTCAGGATTTTTTATTTGTGACATTATTCAATTAGTTTCTTCACTTCAAAATTAACACATTTGTAAGTGTAAAATTGGCAAATGAAGTCATGTCTTTATTGCCTTCCATGTGGTCTTGTTATCCAGTTCCCATTACTGTATATAAGTGTTCCCTTAGTTGGCCTGGCCACCCTGGAATGTTGTTGTTCTCTCTGCAGCTTTCTGTTGCCCTGACCAACTCCAGGGTCAAAGGCATCTAGTGTCTTCTGGGAAACCTGGGTCTGCATTTTCGCTTTGGATATTGTTAATGGAAGTTATTGGGGGGTGGGGTTTGAGGTCTGTGTGTGTGTTGGGGAGGGGGCTTTTATTGCAATACTTTATAACAAACCTAGTATTGTTAGATTATCATTCATCTTTTTTAGTGAATTGAAAAGCCGTATAATCTTGACTATACTCATTGAAATATTCTGACCTGGACACTTGGTTCCAGACTGTCCTGTTTTTTTTGTAGTGAGATGACGCCCTCCTTCCTTAGGTCTAAATTTAACTTGAGTATTTTTATGCAGGGCTATGAAGTAGTTCATGTGGCACATGAGGACATGAAGAATATATACCGTGAAGTTGTAGGAGTATGTTAAAGATGTGTTAATACGAGGCAATTAAAATGGCTTGGTTTTCACTCTGAATTCATCTGATGGGGTTATACTTGTGGGGTTTTGGTTTGAATCTTTCTAATTGGTGGGAGTACAGTAGCTGCTACCACAAGTTCCCTGTAGAGGTATAACTGGGGTTGAGTTTATGTAATCCTACATATCACCTCTGCTGTATTTTCCTCATTAAACCTGGTATTCACGATATGCCTATGCCTGCCTACGCATTCATTCTTAAATATTCACTAGAGAATCTCGTAACTGAGCTCATACCTCCAAACAGGTGGCAAATATCATTGCTACACTATAGTCCACACATAATGTGCGCTTTCTGCCATTCCTTTATATCTATGTAGGCTAATGAGCCTGTAGTTTGGCTGTGGCCTTCCTAACTTCTCTGTGCTTGTGGTAAATCTAACAGTCTTTATTGACACAATTGATTTGTACATTATAAAGGTGGGTGTTTGTATTTATAAAGCTGATGAAAATCAACACCGCTGTGGAATGGCGTTGCTAAAACGAGCAGTCTGCAGACCAGGGTGAATGGAGAGACAATCTTATTCTGTGCTGTTGACGAGCAGATCGTGCAGTAAGGCAGCGCTGCCGTCTTGACAACCATCTTTAAGTTGACAGCAGAGATTCCGCCTGCGCTCTGCTCCCCTGTGGGGCGTGCATGGGCTTTCCCTGAAGCCGTGGATGGGTCAGTGATGATGCAGAATGCAGCTGCGGCACTGAACACCTCTTCTTCTTTTGCAGTGGACAAGGGCAGAGCCAAGGCCAGCTCTCGGCAGCCTCAGCAGGCAGCCGCTGCACCAGCCTGGACGAATGGACCCCCCGACCTGGTACCGGTGGGTGTCGCGCACGACCACCGGTGCGGGAGCAAAGACCGGACCCTCAGACAGTGCCGGGAACTTCTAGGTGCCAGTAACTGCAGGTTCGAGGCAATCACGGTTGTCCTGCAGCAGGTCCTCACTGAGGTAGGACTCACGGGTTTTGTCTTCCGTGTTCTCAAGCCAAGAATGGTTGTGTCTAGTGCAAATGCTTACTGTATTTAATGTGGACCACTGAACAGTTGAAGCCATTGTAAGAGAGAGTGGAAATCCCCCTTTTATTCAAATGTAATACAATATACACATGGTCTCCAGGCTGTTTGGGGCCATGACAGCTTCCCTTGAACGAGATGTGATTCCCACAACATGTATGTGAATGTAGTCTCTGTACATGTCTAGGTACAGTTTTGTGGATTTCCTTTTCTTTTGGTACTGTAACATGTTATTACCCAGGTTCACTCTATGGATAGATGAGCATAAACTAATATACGCACAAACATCAGTTTTGTTTTTGCATCTGTGTTGATGACATCGTATTGCCTTCTTCGAAGTGTGTACGCCTGAGGGATTACCTTCCATTGTACAATGAGAGCTGGCATATCCTGTCTTTAACTCCACCCCACCCTCAACCAACACACTCAATTGAGAAGATGTCACCATGACAATTGCTTTGGTAGGATAATTTTTTTATGTGGCTTTACAACAGTAGATCTACAATGGAAAATGCAATTGGTAATGGCCTAATCCAGTTATCGCATGTGTCCATAGGCAAAACACTGTTATATTTAAGTCTGCACACGCCATCTTAAGTATATAACCTTCAGGAATGACCCTGTCTTTCACACCTCATGTGTTGTCATTCTGATATAGAACTCAAGGATGATGATAAACGGCAGTTGACTATTTTAGCCTGCAGCTAAACCAATGTAGGAAATTAAGAATTCATACCACAAGCGTTTCCACATTCTTATATGTTGTAAATAAATCATGTTTTGTATTGGTCTTAAAGGAAGCATTTGCGTTTTCTTATTTTTCACGTGCTTTAATTATGTATAAATAGAAGTAGCAATTTATAGTTTGCTTGCTCTTAACATGTAATTGTCTGCTGTGTCCTAACTGAAGCGTTAATATGCAAAAACCAAGTCCATCTGAAAAAAAGTAGCAATTAGCAACTTAAAACATAAATATTTATTAGGTTTCCATATTTGGGTTCACTCATTTCATCTTTATTACAATGCAAGGGCTGTGTGTAACTGAATTAAAAAGTAACGTCTTCCACAAACGTAACAAATAATTTAAATATAGCCAATTTAAAAAATAAAGATGTTAGAAGGACATGGAGGTTTTTCCATCAGAACTCTTCAACTGTACATTTGAATAATATATATATATATAATATAAGGACATTTTGCCCGTTCTCAGCAGACTATATCAGTGGCGCGGCATTGGGTCTGCCAGAGCTTTTCCCCCAGTGACTTCTGGGAGCTTGTATCATTCTTTTGAAATGCTTTATCTAAGAGTGCTGCCAATTAGGCTCCTGACACACACCAGACACTGCATGGAGGCCACTGATGCACCCACATGAGCTCATTCCTGCGTCAACAGTTCTTTTCGTTCCGTTCTATTATGTATCTGCTCTTTTTCATGAGTCATATTTCGCTTGTTCGTTGTTTTTAGCGAACCTTTTTATAGTTTTCTTAAATCACGTGATCGAAAAGTATCCCATGTAGTGTTCCACAGTAACTACATAGTGCTGTTAAAATCTTGAGCCTCTGTCGTGGTTCATTTATTTCTGTTTCCTCTGAGCTCTTTAGGGCTCATCATAAGAACAGCGCTTGTTGCAGCTTGATTGTACATTCCATCAACACAGACAATACTAGCCCATTCGGATGACTATAGAGATGACAGATGGCAGGAAAGTCAGTCAAATATGCATATCTATCATTATAGTGCTTCAAGTCCTTGGCACAACAATGGTGTCTATAAATGTGTGCACACGCGCACCATTTTATAATAAATAAATAAAAACACTGCGCAAACAGAAGTAACTTCTTTGACTGGTTGTAAAGCTGTTGCAACACAGTGATCCGTAACCAGTTAAAGTACATACACAGATGCCAACAGTGTCACATACTTGCATTTGATTACATACATTTCCTCCAATAATAGAGGCATAAGTTATGTCTGTGTGCTTGGCGTACAGCACTGGAATTGGCTGGGTCCTCAAGACCAAGAATAGGAGGCTGGACCTTGCCATGACTGTGAGATTGTTTTAGCTGTTGACTTGATATGGTTATGAACCACATCCAAACATGGAGTCAAATGTGGGCACTGTTTCTTATCACCTGTTCGGGGCAGGCTTGTCAACGGCGTATTGTGATTGCCACGCGCTCTGGAAAGTGTAACACGTGTTGATGCAAGAACAAAATGACACGATGCATTGGCATCTGTTGTCCTCTGGTTCCTTTTCATTCAAGATTAGATGACTGGAACATGATCTGGATCCTTTTTATAATATTGCTCTCTTTCTATACCACGGAGAGCAATTCGACACCACATCAGCTTTGTGCACATCTGGGCGAGATGGAACGCGCGGCTAGTGATTCCTCAGAATGACATGGCTTCTGATGCCGAGGTTGGCTAAGAAATGAACGACATGTCAAATGTGAAGACTGGGAGACAGAGGCATAACATTGCATGTGAGGATGAATGGGCTGGGCAGGCTGTAATGCATGTCAATGGTCGGTACAGGTACCATTTATAGTTTCTCTTTTTGGTTGTGGAAAAACCCAAATGCGAGCCTGTATGAATATGAGCATTATATGCATGTATATGATTAATGGCACGTGGGTTTTTTGCTACTGTGCTGAGGAGTGAGAGGCAGTGATTTAATGCAGACTGCTTGGTGTCTGCAGTGGGGGTTGGGTGGAGGAGGGGTTGTATTAACAAACCCTCTCCATATCGTCCCCTGGGAAGGTTACTGCACACTTGAGGTCCTCCTCAATCAGCCTGGTGAGACGGCTCTCCAGGCTTTACGTTTGCTCAGCTCTTACAATTTGTCCGACTGCCTCACGTTTTCTTAAAGTGACCTCAGCCCAGTTCCGAGAAGAGGCTGTCCTTCAGCACGCTGGAGCCTGCCCCCTTTATTAGAGGCGTTACGGTAATGCATTCAGCACAAAGGCTGGCACAGCCAATGAAGCGGCTTCCTCAGCCCTGCCTCACATGTAGTCAGAGCAGTCTCGGAGGAGGAGGTGTGTGCGGAGGTGGTGCGTCCACCTGGGCTGCTGTGTCCTGGCTTAGTGGACATCCATAGCCAGGGGGGAGATTCCTGCCTCCCGAGCCCCAGGCTGAGGTTGGACCATGGGCTGCTCTAGCAGCAGCATGTGCCTCGGTGCTCCCTGCACTGCAGAGATGGTAACCAGCTTCTGTGTTTTACTGCAGAATGAAATCAGGAGACCGTCCAGCATAGCGCTAATTGTTTCATGTTGATGTAAGCGTTGAATTAGTTAAGTGGTATTTTGGCTTGTCTCAAATGACTGAGTGACTAGGCTATTTTGTATAAGCATGCCCTTTTGTTAACTATGCAGGCTGTGTGGTATATGACCTAGTTTTTCAGGGTGTTTAGCATTAATGTGATATTTCTGAGGTGGGGTGTAAGCTGTTTTTTGGTTACATTACGCGTCTGTTTTAAGCACTGCAGATACAGGGCTGGCAAATCTCCATTCTCCACTGTAAAATCGAATCGGCGACACAAACAGGGAAGTATGTTGGAGAAATGTAAGCTTGATGTAATGGGCATTGTGGTTGTGACACTAAGTTCTGTGCTATTCATCTGTATATGTTTAGATCTAGTAATTTTCTGGCCTCTTCAAAGCAATGTGCAATAGGCAGCATCGACAGTAGCTAAAGCCAGTTACAAGTGAAAGTGTTGGTGCGACTCTGACTTATACAGTATTGAAGCAATCAACAGAAGAACGAGTGATGTAATACGTGATGATGCTGCTTAGTTAGCACGGTGTGTGTGTGTGTGTGTGTGCTCCCAGCGCGAGGGTGCCATGAAGCGACGCAGGGAGCTGTCACAGGAGCTGGTCACCCTACAAGGAGACCTGGGTAAGCTACAGTATAGTCCACCACAGCTGTGGATAATGCCATGTTCAGTGGTTACCACACTGCACTGATAACAGCCTCTGCGTTTAGGTCCGCTGCACATCTCCCGTAGCGGTCATGTGTTGCCGTGTTCAGCATGGCAACGACCGGGAAAATGCCACCAGTGTTTACTTTGCTTTCAGTCTCTGGACAAGGCAGGAACATAGATTTGGTGAATGTGAAATTAGCAGGTACGGCAGCAGGACTCCACAGGAGTATATCAACAAAAGCTATGTTATTGATAGCAACAACACAACAGCTTTATAGGGATGCATTACATAGAGGGATTGGGGGAGGGGGGCTTGTTACGTTACTTTTTTAACGTGATACCTTTTTTATAGGTTTTGGTTGCGTTATGATAAATATTTAGTGCTTCAATCGTGACTTCCTTATTTTTATGATCGTTCATTACACTGATTATATGCTTTATATAGTTTAAGGTGTTTTCTATGGAGTGTGATGATTGACTTGGCTGGATTTATTATATAAAGCATATAAATGGTGAAATGTATTGTAAAAATAAGTGACATGCTTTGTTTCTGCTAATGGATATTGAAATAATGTAACAGAAATGTCACATTTTCTACAGAGAATTTGGTCATGGTGTTTCCAGTAAGACAGGTGCTACAGTAAAGTAAGTGCTTTACTGAGGTGCGTTCGCAATTGGCATAGCGAACATTCCCAAACACATTCAAACTGTTTTCCATTTGCTTTGAGTTCACTGCGAACATAAGCAAACAGTCTGAGCAGGTAATTTTCAGCGAACGCACATTGTCGCTGGACGAATGGTGAATTTTTTAAATCTAATAATTTAATGTTTACACAAAACATCAGAATGTTGTGTTCAAAGCGAACGCGTTCATCACGAACGTTAGCCAACTTTGAACGCATCTTAGATGTTACTGCTGAGTTTCCTACTATGGCCTTCTCAAGTATGCTGGCATCAGCCTCTTCCCATGGGAGTGGCAGGTTGACCTCTGGCGACTGCTGGGGTAATGGAATGCCACCTGAGGCCCTGGTAAATCTCACAAGATGCCGCTATATATTTATTCCTCAAATACACCGGAGACTGTACCCGTTGGCCCGGTTCTGTGTGTTGTTATGGCAGCAGTGGTGGCTCTACCCCTGTAGACATAAAAGTCAAAAGCCTCGAGACGTACACGACTTCTGTTTACGAAGTTCAAGACCAACAGTTGGCTCAGATGAACCCTTGTAATTTTGTGTGTGTTGTAAGTGGGGGAGGGGTTCCACAAGGCATTTCTTTTCAGCCTACCTCTTACCTGTCACTGTTGCTGTTTCCGCAGGCAGTTTTTTCCCCAGTTAGTGTGTCACTCCACTCTGTTACTAATTATAGCCTTGCAGCATTGTCTGTTGTGGCACAGCCAATCACCTTATCGCTACTCAACACTACACATTACAGGCGCATGTTTAATAAGAGGATATGCAGCAACTGCCATGCACCAGTATGTGGGTCTAGTGTAAACTCAAACCTCACCATCCCCCACTGGATGGTGGCTAAAATACCACTCCCTTCACATATACGGTATAATGCGGATCATGCCATGATGTGTTTCAATGGGATGGATTTGGAGATGGAAAGGTTTGCATGACTTGATCCCTGTTACACATGGCTGAGGATTTCTGGGCTCCCTTTGCAGAGCAAAGCATACCAGAGCCTGATAGATTGTCCCTGTGGTAGTTTGGCCTCCGTTGCTGGCTCTGCTGCTGTTAAACTCTGGGCTAGGTGAGTCTGTCAATCATCCTGTCCAAGCACAGTCTACAGCAACACATTTACATGCGGACCGCAAACAGGTGGCAAGGACTTTAAACAAAATACCTGAGAGTAATATGTGGTGGTACAGTGCAAAGCTATGGCCTTTATGGAAGTATGAAGTGTTGCGTGCAGGCGTGATGATTGACAGGGGTCCTCTGTTTGTGCAGCCAGGCTAACATTCGTTTGTTTTGTCATATAGCTGTTATATCTAGTCTGTGGCTGAGAACCTGAACTACATCATTTGCGCGCGCACACACAGGAGTTTTGGAGCACTGATTGAAAAGATGCAATTGCATTGCAGCCTCTAGATTCAGTGTGTCACAGACATGGTTAACTAAACACACAGCCACTCTCCTATCCTTTTCATACTATGCATTAAGCAATCTCCGTGGAGATCACCTGCTGCCCATAGCGACAGCACACACACTCCCAGTTTGGACGCAGCTGTCCCGTGTCATCGCCACGCCTGTTTCTGCTTCTAGTAAATCCACATTGGCTGGTTGGGTGGCTGGCTGGGCAAGAGTGCATCTACTGGCATGTACCCTGCACCCACCTGTGGCACACGGATGTTTACACCGGTGGCACAGCCTACTGCGTAGCTCCACACAGCCGGGACACGAACCCTGACCTTTCATTTAGAGCTTCCCGTGAGGTGTCGGAGAGTGAGATTTGCGTAACCTGCTGCACAGCGCTGCCATCTGGCTGCCGTTAACGCTGGCACGACACCGCCGTCTAAATATTGTGCAGGGCTTTTTGGTCTGATAGGTGAGGCTCCTCCTAGACGTACTGTTGATGTACTTGTTGAACAGTGAAGCGTTGATCTCTCCCACGGTCAATCAGGCCCATGCCATCGGTTGTGCGTTTGTGTCCAGTGTCCTCGGCAGAGTTGTGCGAGCGCCTGGAGCAGGAGAAGGAGGCTTTCCGGGTCAGCGTGGAGGAGACGGTGCGGACGCTGCAGGAGCAGCACCACAATGAGCTGGCCCGGCTGGAGTGCAGGCTGGAGGTCTTCTACCAGGCGGAGTGGGACAAGGTGCACCTCACGTACCAGGAGGAGGCAGACAAGTGCAAGGCCCTCATGGAGAAGCAGGTGTGTCCCCTGTAGACGTGTACGCACTGTGGGGATGGGAGGGCCACTCTTAACATCAGACCGGTGCCTGTGCTAACTCACTATGACCACCGGGTGTGCATCGTTCTGTTTGGCTCATCCATGCGGATTTTGTTGCCATTGGTTACGCGTGTAACATGACACACCTTTTAACTCCCAATGTGCGACAATGCTCTTCTTCTCGCCGGCTCATGTTCCGTGCCACTAAACCTGGTGCCAGGGGGCGTATTTGTTGTAAATCCCCACTCCTCTTCCCATTTAACACATTGTCTCTCTAACCAGTGAGTCATCGCCATGTGAACAATGTGTAAGCCGTGGTAAGGTACCTGCAGCGGCTCTGTGTGCGCATTCTTTAAGTTTCTCCAAGCTCAATGCAGAAGACTGCAGTTGTGTTAATTGTATTTTCTGTGTGTGCGTTTGTGTTAAAGTGGGAGATGGCTGTAGATGACCTTACAGGTTTGCAATAATAAGTGTGTGTGTGTGTGTCTTCTGTCCTTGAAGATGACCGAGCTAAGAGAGAATCATGAAGCCATGAAGCTGGAGCTAGAGGCCAGCCAGGCACAGAAACTCCAGTGTGTTGAGCAGCATTATGAAGACTCTCTGGAAGGTGAATGAGTAATGCTGGATTGTTTTTCATTTAATAACGTACTGTATACATTTTTATACAATGGATCCTTCCAAATGTTTGCGTTTGATCACTTAACCTTTTATGCAAACGTTTGCCACGTTCATGATGTATTGATCAAATCATGGAGGTGTGTGTGCGTGCGTGCGTGTGTGTGTGTGCGTGTGTGTGTCTGTGTGTGTGAAAACGTTTCCATCTCAGAACTCAAGAAAGTTCACAGTCAGGAGCTGCAGACCTTGGGCCTTACACTAAAAGAAACGGAAGCTGGTCTGTCCGTAAGTAATACCGCGTCTCACCGTATTAACTGTGGCATGTATGATATCACCAGCGCCACCTATGTGTTTGTGCCCCTTCACAGGGCCAGCTCCAGGAGATGACCGCAGAAAACAATGCTCTCGTTGAGAAGCAAACGGCAGAGGAGAACAGGAGGAGACGACTGGCTGAAAATAATCAGGTACACACATGGGACCCTATCTTTATTATTACGGGTCTTTAAATGGATCAGCATCCCTTTATAAACGCATGTATAGAAGCAGATGGATCATCTACTATTCTAACAAACTGTCAGTCTAAGATATTGAACATTGCGTTAGTTTTATCAAATGAATTTAAAATGCAGATCAGTGTTTCTGTCTTTATTACCTCCTCTTGAGAAGGAAGCCATGCTGTAGAGTGAAGGGTCAAATCACATTACATGTGCTCCATCCATGATGCACAATCTAATTTCATGGAAGTGCTGTGGCCATTTAGGCTTCACGTCCTAATCAGCATTAAGTGGCTGTCCTGTTCATTCTGCCTGTATTTTGCCCGTGCGCTCAATATTGAATTAACTACCGCAAATAACCCACCCTCCCCTGCTATAAATAGACTTGACAATGACGGCAGCAGCCTAGTGTCCGCCTGTTCAGATTGTACTGACCCATATTGCAGTCAGTACCTCAGCAATAATGTACATACGAAGCAGCATGTTATGTTAGGGAGCAGAAAATAGTTTTGTCGTTGAGGTATGGCGCCCTCTGTTGTGTGTGTGGAAATTAACAAAGTGGTGAACAAAGATTTATTTGACCTGAGCCACACACAATTTCCATTTCATACATTCCTCCTCTGCAGTTTAAGACAATACAGTATTTCCATTTGTGTTGGCAATCAACCATCTAAACAATGAGCAGCTGCAATGCTTTTGACAACTATGAAATATGCCCTTTTCCAGAAGCTGTGAATGCAGCCCAAGAAAAGGTCAATCATTTTTAACTCTCTAATCTGAAACTGTAGTTGGTTACAATAACTTCTTAACAGATGTGTTTAGCAATGTAACAATAGCAGCAGCTCTACCCAGCTCAACATTCATGTGAATGTGAGAAAACAGTTTGAACCTTGCTATATAGCAGAGCCATGGAAAGACAGAGTTGCGCCAACGGAAGTTCGAAATTTTGTCACACGTGATTCATGGAGAGACAAAACTGTTCCAGGAAGTGTTAAGTGGGCAATTTGAATCTATATATATATATATATATATATATATATATATATATATACACACACACACAGATATATATAACTTTATTTTTTTATAATTGGTAGTAAATAAATGCACCGTTTTTGATGTCTCCCCGCTCCAATAACACCTGATTCCACTGAATGGGTCGTTAGAAGCCTGATAACGACCCATTCATTAGAATCAGGTGTGTT
>JAODUK010027116.1:0-23886 GCA_027564635.1 Typhlichthys eigenmanni
TCTTTTTTGTGAGATTGTGCTGGCACCACATGAATGCTGTATGCACGTTCTGTGTCCACCTGTATGTGCTCTGTGTGTGTGTGTGCGCGTGTGTGCGTGTGCTCACGGAGCATAATTCTCTCAGGTTTTCAGGCATCCATCACTGTGCTACCTTTGTCTGCATTTGTTTTGTGCACATAAAGGTCGCTCACGGGAAACAGTAGCCGTTAGCAGCTAAACGCATGCCGCAGCCAGAAGAGCTGGCTAGGGGAGCTACATGTACACGTAACTGCTTGAAGATCCACACAAAGAAGAGCTGGGACCACTGATCATCAGGACGAAGAGGGCCAAGCATGTACGGACCCTTATGTGATTTCCCTATGGCGCAGGCAGTTTCCTCTGGGTCTCCAAAACGCTGTGGTGTCTCTTGCACCCAGGGCCTTGTTTCCCTGTTTCCTGAATTAGTGTTTGGCACCTAAATCCTTGTGTTTATAGAAACTATACTGTTGGCAAAAGTTGCAAGACCATTGTGTTAGGATGCGGATCCAAGGCCCAGGACAAAACACACCCACACACACATTCACATGCACAAACACATTCACCCGCACACACATTCACACATGTATATGCACAGCTAAATGTGTATTTGTTTTTGGGGACCCACCTTTACTCACCCTAACCTCCATGTGTGTACAATTACACAAAGTGGCAAGTACTCTAGAATGAGCATGGATAAGCATGAGGCTAGGAGCAGAGTCAAAATGGGGAGTGGGGAAGAGGTTTTTTTAGACCGTCCTCCACCAAGGTCGACGTCAAGGTACAGTATGTTGTCTCAAAGAGAGCAACTTCATTGAACTACAGTCTGTACTCTATTTGCATGTTGGTATTTATGGTCATGTGTGATAGTACAGTGGCCTTGCGAGACCATCCTGCGAGACCATCCTGCAAGCTTCAGTTTAATTTCACCATGAGAATCAGTCTGGAAAGCCTAGAAATCATTGCGTTTTTAGCAATTAGCAACTGAACTTACCAATCAGCGTCGTATTGATAGCTATATGGGCGTGGTTTTGATTTGTGGTGTGGTTTAGGTTTGCCGTCAGCATGTCAAGCATTTTGCCAAGCATTTTTCGAAAGTGCCTGCATCCTTTACAAAAAGGATCGATGCAAGGTTTCCCAAATGGACTTGTGAATAGCAATCCATCTGGCATGTCAGGTTAGATCGTATAAACACTCCTACCCAAGATGTGCAGGAGATGCACAGGAACAACAGGCCAAATACAACAGAGAGCAGTGTGCCCCTGCATGAGAGACAAGAACATGCTTGACACAAATGACAGAGTAGCAGGAAGACTGCATTTCTTATATTGCACACTTCTGAGAATCTAACGCAAATTAATGTGGGGTTTAAGCTGTGCTATATCAAGTGTGCGCTCACACACACGCGCTCACACGCACGCGCGCACACACACGCAAATTCCTCATGATCTGAAGAATCTAGAATCTATAATCCACAGGTAAAAAGGTTGAATGTGTGCTTGTATTAAACGGCCAGTCCTGCTTACTGAACATCCCCAAAGTAAATCCCCCATACTTCTGTATCTGATCACGAACAAAAGCTAAACAAAACACAAATCCAGTCAGGTCACAGCTCATATTGCGACATGTCGGTTCATCTCAGGTAAAGGTCAGCCTTCTTCCAGGGAACAGTGTCCTCTTTATGTAATGTCTCCAGTATGGGTGTGCGTGTGTGGGGGTGTGTGTGTGTTGTATCCCTATCCCTCTCATCCTCTGTGAGTTTATGTGTGTCTGCCCTTGCTAATGATTATGCCCTTCTTCCCCTCTTGTGACCTTCCTGTTCATCATTTCTCTCTCGAAGACTTGATCTGTGTGTCTGGCAGTCACTAACTGGGCAATATGTAACTCAACCCACCACTGTTAAAAACACTCTCTGCTTTCACCCGAAATAACCTTTGCCATACTGACTGGATCACACATCTTAGGCAGGCAGGCAGGCAGGCAGCCAGGCAGACACAGTAGTTGTCACCTTGCTAGTAGTGTTCATATTGGGGGGTTTAGTGTCAGCCAGGGTGAGTATACAGTATGTGCTCTACTGTAACATTGCTGTTTCTGTTTATTAATAAGCAGTCAAATGGCGGCCAGTTGGACTGACCAGATAATTCAAAGTTCATGGTTTCATTACATTTTCTAAGGGTCAAAAAAAGGCAGTGAAAAAATGTTTGCATTTAGGCATGTGGATTTAGCTTGAAGGCAAGTGGCAACCATCCAGGAGGAATATAGCAGAACACTCAGAATGGCCTCCCCCCCCCCCCCCTCTCTCTCTCTCTCTCAATTCACAATCACATACACACACTGTAAAAGTATGAGTAACATTAAATGTGTGTGTGCGGTGTGTGAGGTGATTTATTGTCATAACCTCCCCAACGGTCTGTGGATAAATGACAGCGATTCACTAGAAACATTACATTTGCCACATTTGCTAAACCAGCCGGATAGGACTGAGTTTATTCTGACTTTAATCCAACAGCTATGTCAGGTCTAGTGGATGTGAGTGTGTGTGTGTCTAGATATGTACTGACCATTCAGTTTAATAGGAAAGACACTTGGCTTTATTTGGTGCCAAATTAGCCAAGCATGAGACCTTTAACATACAGTATACCAACAGCGCCTGCAGAAGTACAATATAATTCCCTTGGCACCACCACAGCAGTCCTACAGTCTCTTGTGATAAGTAAATCAATACTATTTTAATCCATTAATCTGTGCTTGCGTGGGTATACATGTACTGTAAATTCCAGGTCAAGGACAAAGATTATGAGGAGTGAAACTGAAGATGTCTTTCTTCTTTCTGTCGCTTTATCCTGCCATCGAGTTGTTTATACAGGAGTTTTACGCTAAGATTGAATGAAAGTGACTAGAGAGATAAAGTTGCTAATACTGTAATACGACCAGAAAGTACATACATGCCTCCAACTGAATACAAAGGAAACTTAAAGGTGCACGCAGCAACAATAGCCTTAGCAATGCCTTTCCCATGTGTGGGGCAGAGTTTCGGAGGGAGCACCCTTTGGCATGGAAGGGAGAGGTGTTTATCTTTAGATTAGAGTTAGAATTTAGCACGCTTTCTCGAGAATGCCTTACTAGACCTTAAAGATAGTGTTGAGGGTAGCACACTAGGAAATACATACCAGATGATAATATAAAGACACGTTACACTACTAGTGTAGACTGTGTACCATTCAGGGCTTAAAGGCCAATGATAGTAAATGTAACTTCACCTGTGTTTGCCATGTACAGAGTAGAGCCACATGGGCACTCAGCCACAGCCACAATGAGGGGCTGAGACACACCATTAAGGCAGGGCCAAAGTGAATACAATTTAACAGGAACAAAGAGACACCAGGAGCCGTACTTTCAATTTTGTGACGTGAAGTAAATGCAGTGGTTGTTGGTAATCGTGCTGACGGCCTGTGAAATACTGAAATGACTTACAAAGTGCTGGCTCCCAAAGCTATTACCACAGTGTCAGTGGGTGGGATGGGGGAAAGCTACACATCAGAGAGAGGAGCGTGCCTGATTGAAAGCTTATTTGGGACAAAATGGGGTTCCTCCCAGAGACCTGGCTGGGTTTCAGCCCATCGCTTATTTTGTTCAGTTGACACACATCGCCTTCAGACATCAAACGTTCCCCTCCTGCTTCCGCCAGCCCAATATGCATTTTTGCATATTGGGCATATATTTGCATTTATTGTTTATAGGCATGCTTTTGCCTTGCTGTGTGCATTTGAACTACAATAAAGAGAGCATAGGTTTCAGGCAAACAGCGCTGAATTTAGGTCAAATATTTCCTTTACTATGTTCAAAAAATAGATCTAAAATAAAACTATTATGGGTGGGGTTGTCTTTCAAGACAAAGGTTTCTGCTGACAAAGGATGCGGAGATAGGGTTGCACTACAACAGATACGGCCTTGCGTGTTTGTTTCTTCCTGTGTGCATTATGTAAACTGATGCATGAGAATGTCTATAAGTAAAAAAAGAATGTCTCTGCACGTGAGAATGAAGACCCGGGCTTCAGACTCGATCTGTGCATATACATGCGGTCATGTACACCTGTAAGCTCTCTCTCACATTTGCTACAAACATGTCTTGGTTCATCTGTGTTTTGTTTAGTCTAACAAAGGCATGTTTAATGTCTAATGAATTAGCCTACGGATCAAACGGGTCCTAAAAGCAATGAAGATCATTCTCAGGGACTAGCTTCAAACACAGTGCATGATCTTTGACTTAATTGTGACCACTTCACAGTGTTTTGTCTTTGATTATGTAAAACGCTAAGAAATCATGTTTTATTAATCACTCGAGGCATGATACATTATTTTTGAACAATTGATCCCTCCATATACTAGGCCCTACAGTTAAATAGATAATTTGCTGTTCAAAGCTCACCCATATAGGTAAACTCTCATCTAAAGAGGTTAGTTGAGCTATGCTATGGCTAAAGGTTTTTTTTTAAGCCATAATATATTCAAGCACTGACACTTTTGTCCTCATTCTGAATATGTGTCCAAGTAACGTAAATTATCCGATTGCACAGATGATCGGTGGCCGACCATTTCAGCAAGGTGCTGCATATTGGTGATAAGTACTCGCAAAATAAACAATGTAGTCTGTATTCTAATTGTCACAGTGTCATGAAATATAGGGTGGGTACTGGGTACAAATGTTCTAAGTGACAGGAAATTTCAACTCATTTACAAATGAAACGATATGTCCATGGCAGCTGTTAGGGAGTCCATTGAATCGCAATATTTGAAGGACTCCAGCGGTGGTCGTAATGTGTTGATTCCTGAGAAGAGATGATGATACGATTGTAATCGCGCAAGCGTAAACAGATGCAGAGGAGCTGGGGTCTCTGGCGTCACTGCTGTCAGCATCGTTACACTGCTGGATCAGAAAAAAAAATTGCATACTTATCGGAAGATGGTAGCGAAACAAAGGATCCGCATGGCAAACGAAAAGCACAGCAAAAACATCACGCAGAGAGGCAACGTCGCGAAGACTCTGGTGAGATTTCAAAGGCTACAATCGTTAATGATCGCTTTATGACATGGATATTTTCGCCAATCCCACTAGCTTTTTACCCTTAAAAATAACATGACATTTTTGTTTTCATTTAGCCTATCTATGTGCTGCTGGCTCATGGTGAAGACATGATGTGACCGACCATACGTCGGCTATTTTATCCACATGCTATGCATGTAATAAGTAGGCAAATTAGGCACATTTAGTTATAATTAACATTTCACACCTTGTGTGCTGTGATGATGATTTCACATGCCATGTAGCACATCTCCAGCTGTCAATATCCTCAGGGCCAGATCTGTTATGTCACAGGTGTAGCAGCACAGTAGGGAATTGGTTGCCAATTGCATTACTGTTTAGGCTACTGTCTGTGGAACATGGAACATTCGTTTTTAGAGATCTTTGATAATCAAAGCCTATCCTGTGCAGACTATTCTGACACATAGGTATTCTACACTCACAAAACAAACAGGCTTTGGTTATCGTAGCTATAGTACGTTGCAGCAACTTTTACTCTTGAGATCAGAGAGAGTTGTGTGACACACCAACCACTATAAAAACGTCTCATAACGTAATTGTATAGCCTACCTCCTCAGTATAGGCAAACACGGAGGCAGTTTGAGTGGATGATATCATATTGTGGTTACGATGGTGGCCCTTGAATTGGTTTAGACTGCCTATTTTCTCCCGTTTCTTTCCATACACGCAGCTGCATGCTCAACCCTGACACGAATATGCTTGCCGTGCAGATTCAAGGTCGTAATTACTATATGGTTTACCCAGTAGAACCACAGCGTTATTATGAGGGGGTTTGACACTGTCCTAACAGCTTACTACTGGAAAACATGTCTTCCTTTGGCCCAGCGTGCTATTTAAGGTGAAGAGGCAACACGAGAGACACGGACAGAAAGTGTTCTGTCTCAAAATGGAAAAACCAGACTGAGTTCAGGGGTTTCAGAGGATTCCAGGTTTCCCATAAAGGGTTCCACTTTCTTGCCAGACTTGTTTATCCCCTTTTATAAAATAAAATATAAACCAATTGCTGTATCATGAAATCAAGTGCACATCATCAGACATGGGAACATTTCTGCCATATTGATGAAGCAGTACTCACATTTGTTATGTCCCTTACCCCCCACCATAGCGACCACAAGAGGAAAGGTATCCAGTGGGGCCCTGGCTGCTGGCACTCTTTGTATTTGTTGTATGTGGCTCAGGTAAATTACTGTAGATCTTTTTTTTTCTTTTTTTTATTATATATATATGTGTATGTGTGTGTGTGTGTGCGTGCGTGCATGCAACGAGGAAGAGAGACGGATGTATTTGTTTTGGTAGTGTTTTGCAGGGGTTTCCATACTTAAATAGTCTATATTCTCATTCTGTAATACGTCCAAGCTTATATTGTATGGACATAATTACCTGACTCTGGGTGGGTTTCTGTTTCTAATCAATACAGATGTTGCCTGATTAGGCCAAGTTACAAGTAGCTGTCCCATACACCAAGGCCACTACTCTGACGAAGACAAGACGTCAGTTCGAGTGTCGACTTTCTTCTAGCTTTAGTGTCTAGTACTTTGTGATTTTTGTCACTGTTAATGTTGAGCACCTCTCATATTCTTTGTTTGCTGCTGTGCATAACCCAATTTTAACCTTTAGCCGTGCGTTTCCAAAATAACTCACAAAATAATTTACAGTTCCTGGTTTAGAAGACTACTAGGATTTAGAAGGGTTTACTTACCTCTCTCCGTCTCTACAGCCATATTCCAGATCATCCAGAGTATCCACATGGGAATGTAATCAGAGGAAGGCCTTCTTGTGCACACACACCTCCCCACATTGAGCCAAGGGAGGTACATCTATACGTCCCTGAACCCCGGCTTCAGATGCTGGGAATTTAAGAGGAGGGCTTTTGAAACACTCTTGTATAGAGGACTCTTCTCATTATACAGCTACTCTTCAGCTCCCAGGCTTCGCTGATCAGTGTTTCCATTGTTGCACGCTGTGATACAGAGAGCTTTTATATGGACAGCTGAAAGCAATAGCTGAAGAAAGTGTCTTTTTTTTTGTCACCTCTTGTATGCATAGTGTGTGAGTCAATGCCATTAATACACCGCTTTCCAAATTATTATGCAAATTGAAACTAAGTGTCAAACATTAAATATTTAGTTTTTCCAATTAAACTCATGGACTGTATTGTGTATATGGGCCTGTGATAATTAGTTTGCCAGATGAGCCCAATTAAAGGAAAACTACTTGAGAAAGACATTGCACGTTATTAAGCAGGCCACAGGTTTCAAGCAATATGGGAAAGAAAAAGGATCTCGCTGCTGAGGAAAAGCACCAAATAGCGCAATGCCTTGGAGAAGGTATAAAACATTAGATATTTCACGAAAACTTAAGCGTGATCATCGTACTGTAGAGAGATTTGTGGCTGATTCAGAGCACAGGCGGGTTCGTGCAGATAAAGGCATAATGAGGAAGGTTACTGCCAGACAAATGAATCGGATTAAGAGAGCAGCTGCTAAACTGCCATTACAAAACAGCAAACAGGTATTTGAAGCTGCTGGTGCCTCTGGAGTCCCGCGAAACTCAAGGTGTAGGATCCTTCATAGACTTGCAGTTGTGCATAAACCTACTATTCGGCCATCCCTAACCAATGCTCACAAGCAGAAACGGTTGCAGTGGGCCCAAAAATACACGAAGACTAATTTTCAAACAGTCTTGTTTACTGATGAGTGCCATGCAACCCTGGATGGTCCAGATGGATGGAGTAGTGGATGGTTGGTTGATGGCCACCATGTCCCAATAAGGCTGCAACGTCAGCAAGGAGGTGGCGGAGTCATGTTTTGGGTCGGAATCATGGGGAGAGAGCTGGTAGGCCCCTTTAGGGTCCCTGAAAGTGTGAAAATGACCTCGGCAAAGTATATAGAGTTTCTGACTGGCTACTTTCTTCCATGGTACAAGAATAATAACCATGGCTTCCGTAGCAAAATCATCTTCATGTATGACAATGCACCATCTCATGCTGCAATTAATACCTGTGTGTCATTGTCTACTATGGGCATAAAAGGAGATATACTCATGGTGTGGCCCCCATCCTCCCCTGACCTCAACCCCATTGAGAACCTTTTGAGCATCCTCAAGCAAAAGATCTATGAGGGTGGGAGGCAGTTCACATCAAAACAGCAGCTCTGGGAGGCTATTCTGACATCATGCAAAGAAATTCAAGCAGAAACTCTCCATAAACTCACAAGTTCAATGGATGCAAGAATTGTTAAGGTGATATCAAATAAGGGGTCCTATATGTAACTTGCCCTGTTAATATGCGTTTAAATGAAATATCTTTTGATTTCAGTAAATATGACCTAATGCTGCAAATTCAACAAATTACAAATTTCAGTTCTTTACAACCTAGAAAATATCTTGCAGCTCTTTTGTGCATAATAATTTGTAACAGTGAATTTCTTTAATTTTTGGTTGAAAAAAAAAGCTTTTGTGTCGTTTGTGAAAATTGAAATTTGACTTATACCCCAACGGTTGATGACTTGAAAATGATAGTGACTGTCATTTTCATCGACTATTTAGGAAATTGAAAAATTTTAAATGCGAAATAATTTGGAACGCAGAGTATGTATGAGCTGTCAACTATGGGACTTTTGGCTTTGCCAATACCTTTTAAAATAAATGTGGCACATTTAGGAATTGGGTTGGTTTACTACTACTTTATTTCAGTGTAACATATGCAGTGTTGGTTCTGGAGTGAAGCAGGTGTAGTAAGCAATACAGCCTACTGCCTAGTGTAGCCTGGCCTGGCTAAGTACTTGTTTGGCGCACACACGGTAGGTAATGTCATCTACGCAAGGTGCCATCCAACCAACCACCAGGCGCAATTACGGTTAGGTGTCTTGCTCAGGTACTGTGAGCCTGCAACATCCACAATAACCTGTCACCGACTCAATCCGCTATACTCAGGGTATTGTTAACCAAGTGGGGCCGACTATGTTGTATAGTAATCATTAACTACTCTGCTGGAGTGACCCCACATGCGAACAGAAGCTAGGCATGTAGTCATGCTGAGCATTGTCACCATAACAACCAATCAGAAAAGTTGATTTTGGGGGGGGGGGGCGGCTCAAATATTCTTCCTCACAAGTTTTTATTGAAAGTTGTGAAGTGCAGCTGTCAAGTGCAATTGTGTAATGTAAGTTACAATTTATATTCTGCTTTTGAGGAAACATGCACAGAACATGAGCATACAACTAATACATAGAATGTAAAACAAAAAGAAAGTTGTCTTGGTGGTGTAAGTTTCGAGAATGCGATCAAGTTCACAGCAAAAAAAATAAAAAAAAATAAGAAAATAAAAGTGAACAACATTTGTATACTAATGTTGTGGCAAGAGATATGAATACAGTTATTGCAAGTCTATTTTTTTGTTGAAAATTAAATGACAACTCTTGTAACTCTGTCCTCCACAACCCTGAAGTACAGCATTAAAGATATGACAGCCAGGCCAAGCAAGTTCAGCTCGTCAGCAGCCCACCCATTCAAGTATGTGTCTGTTTTCCTTCTTCCCCCGCTACTGCTACACAGACTCACACTTTACAGAAATATACATCAGCTTTTGTCCAAACTTGGTTTTGAAAAAAGAAAATGATAATTCAGCTTAGCCCAATGTCTCAACCCTGCTTGAGAATATTTAATTCAACATGCCACTGCAGGGCTGAGAGAACAGACACAATGAGCCTTGTCCTTGGCAAATGAGGGGGCTCTACGCATAAATACTGAAAATATAATATTACTATCTTCCCCTTTATAAACCATGTTTTTTTTCTGGTCCCCTTTAATGCCAAGTCAAAATATTGTGTTGCATTAGAAACCGCCTGTTCCCCGCTCGCTCTACATTGCTGCGCCCCATGCCAGATGGGGAAATTGTGATTATAGAACAGTAAATGCTCATATTCTCCCATTTCATCACTGAGAAAGCAGTTCTCTCCCACATCTCTCAATCTATAACTTAAACATCTAGCCTTGGGAGATAACTGCTTTTATTTACACTATATGATTCAGCAAAGCATGGCGACAACCAATCCAATCCTCAACACATCCTTAAGATATCACCACCATCAATGAAATCGACATCACTTGAAATCCAATGACATAGGCACGGTGATATTCTTAATCCGTAGTCAACTGTAACGTCCCCACTGCTTGGTGCTGTTTTATCTTCACAAGACATTCAAGTCGATATGTCCAAGGGTTATTTGGCAAATGTTCATTCATTCATTCATTCCTCCATCACAAATCCCCTCCCCCCCCCAACTCAGCCAATCGCCTCCACCCCCACCAATCGTCTCCGAACACCGCCCTTCTGAGGGTTGAACATGTGCAAATTCTTGTCTTAACAGCACAGCCTCTTGCTATAAAAGGCATGGTTTAGCTCTGCTGCTAGCAACATTCAGAAACAAATCAGTCTGCTGCCCGGGTTAGACCCCGCCGCCCCTCACTGGGTGAGAGGGGGGGACGGCTGGTGCTACGCAGAGGGGCCAGAGCTGTGAGAGACTGGGTGGGCTTGGGGCGCTGTGCTCTGGGGCCCTGGGGCGGCAGTGGAGGCAGTGGAGGCCGGAGGGGAGCCCGTCTGGACCTGGGCCTGGAACTGGGCCATCTGCTCTGGGCTGGCCAAGGTCTTCAGCAGGGTGTTCTCCTGCTCCAGCTGAGAATTGCGCTCAATCAGCTCCTTGATCTGCTCCTTCAGCACCTCCACCTCTTCACGCACTGCATACATCAGGTGGCTCTTGACCAGGTCCTGAAAGACACACACACACACAGGAAGAACGGTGGTTTGAATTAATCCTCAATAAATAAATCAACGCTCGAAAAATACACCAACATAGTAACATTGTTCTGCTTGGTTAGGTGCCAATGACGCTCTTTTTGCAGCAATATTACTTAACCTTGTAAAATAAAAGTTTGCCATAATTGCAACATACCATGTCTTGTAGAATTATTTCATAACATTAGATAGACAAAAGTAGTTATACGTTGTCAAAATAAATGGTTTGGATTAAAGAGAAAGTCTAACAGCAGAATGTATCCTCTTCCCTTGATGGTGTTACTGTCATCCAGCAATTCCAACAAGGGGCCTGCCCATTCAATAATACCAGCCAATCAGAAATAGAGATATTTTTAATCAAGGGCCCAAGCTTATGTTTGCCTAGCAACAATTCCAAGTTATGAGGAAACTGAGTGAGGGTCCTGAATCCAACATTTACAAATGTTTCGTATTAAGTTCATTTATATACACTAAATAAGTTGTTTTTGGTATAAGTTTGAACAATTTACTTAGGGTGGTATGTGCGCGCACAAACATGTTTTGTACATATTTAGCATATGTACAATGTAAAAATCTGAATGCTGATTATATGCAGTTAGCGCGATGGCAAGTGATGCAACAGCGACAAAATAATTAAACCAGATTGAAACAGTAACATAGTATTAAGTGACTGACAGGCACCTGTAACTTTTTTCTATCTCATGCATCATTGTTTATAAACAAAATGTGATTGACAAAAAGGTAATACATTATTATTGTTTTATTGTATTATTGATTGAAAATGTTTCACATGTAAATAAAGGCAACCTTACCATTGCTTGTTCAATCTTGTTGTCTATGGCCACAACGCTGGCTCCTGAAGAACTGTAAAAGATAAATTACAAATTATAATAGTGATACATTTTTATTTAAGGACTTTCTGCTTTCTATTAATGTTAACATTATGCCATTACTAATTTCTTTATCATGGTGAACACGAAGTAAATATTCAACAAAAACTACGAATAAACCAACACTTCTAACTATCAACAACTGTATCATCAATACTGTAGTAGTATATAACATAATAAAGCACAAATAAAGATGAGCCAAGATTGCATCACACACACAAGATCTGATTCTAGAGAATAACATAATTTTATACTAGTTTATAAACATCACCATTAACTCACAGCATGCTAATAATATACAGTATCGTATGTTACTGGAAAATATATCCTCCAAACATATCAGCACGGGGGAAAGAATGCGTAATGGCATCAAAGAGGATTCCCCGCAAATTATGCTTACGAGATATTTACCCATTGCCAATCTTGACATGAGAGCTCTCTGCGCCCAATAAAGACGATAGAAAGGATATTGAGAAATCCCTCAACTGGCAAACACCTAGATCCATCGTAACTGTATAGCACGAAGTCATGCTATACCATTCGAAAAAAAGCAAGATTATCCCAAACGAATCTCTTGCCGACAAGCCCGAGCAACGACATCAAAACTCGTTGCGACTGTGGTTTTAAAAAGGGCAGTGACAAAGTCACCATCTAGTCAGAAAGGGTAGCGGTCCGGCACAGCCCATGCAGCAGTCATCACCGCAGCACAAACAAAATCCAAGGTCAGCTCATCTCCGAGTCCGTTCAGCAGAAATCTGCAGCCCGGGACAATTGAATAATTTATCCACGAAAAACAGGGGGCGGGTGCACACTATTGGCTGAAGAAGCACGAGATTTGACTTATTTATTTAGCAACGCCCCTACCTGGGGATCAGCTGATATAAATCTGCATAAAGTATGCAGGGTGCGGAAAGGCGGAGGGAGGGTGAAACTGGGAAAAACCGGATAAAACTAAATGGACAAGACAGGACTCTGCACTACTCTCAGACGAGATGTTCAGGTTTAACAAAAAACGATTACACAAACGTATAAAGACAGAAGTCCATTACAAATATTTAATACAACACAAAATCATAAATACATGTTAGAAATGGTAGAGAACCATTTCTAAGCTCAATGCACTGATACACAAAAGCTTTTGGCATTACTGAAATACTAGATGGTGCCCTCTTGTGCTCAATGTATAGAACTGCAAAGAGGTGACTAACATTTTTGAATGAGGCATCGAGTGACACTTTTTTTTTTGTTTAAAAATAGTGTATAACAAGACGATTATTTATAGGAATATAATGGAGTAAATTGAAAATGAATTACTGTCTTGGTTGGGAAGGAACTAGGTCATGGATTGAGCACATGTCACATGATGATCCTTTTTTATAAATCATATATCCAGTCTGTTTTAAAATGTTCTGCTATCTGTTGGTATGGAAAGCGTCAAGGCTAAAACATCCCTCTCAAAAATTGTGAAAGTCAGCAGCAAAATTAAAGGTGTCCAGCTGAACTTGATCGTGTCTTGTATGCCTTAACATATGGCTTTATTAATAAATCCTCTTCATCTATACCAGATTATATGTATTTTCCTCGTAAAAGAATGCCCTACATTAATTGGTGTCATATGAATCCTGTGTCACAAATGTACTTTTGGTACTAAACTGTAGGAAACACTTGTGATATTTCTTTTCAGGTTAAATAATGGATTACACTGGTCCACAGTACATCAAGCTGAAGCAGAATAATTAGAAGTTTTGTTTATTTTATTTAGCCTGACAGAAAATTGTTGGCATAACCTAATAATTTGAAATTTTCCCTAACATCAATTAGCTTCTGTAGGTACTTCTACAACATACTGCTTCTTAGTATGCTTTTCCTTGAAATGTGTTCTTGTTCATGTTTTACACAAGAATCACCAGACCAATTCATCTGGTCAGTATCTTCTTGACACTTTAATCGTTCAGTCTAAGAGATGAGTCGGGATAGACTATGATCTCATCTCTATTTATCTTAGATTACAGTCTGGAAACCCTGATCACATTAGTGTTCGCACAGCCACTCTGCTGGAGGCCATGGGTTAGTGAGATGAGATGAAATCAAGCGTGTTTCTAAACGGTGGTAGAGCTAGATGAGGCGATCAAACAATAGCAACGCTGGATTGGTTGAGCTCTGTCCAATAGTTTCAAAATTAACCAGAGGTATATGCCAAGTAGGAGGATATGACTGCAAACATTTCCCAATGGCGCATGGCCAGACCATATTCACTTTGTGAATATGGTCTGGTTACACCAGGCTAGAGTTGAGATACAAAGGAAGCAAATATATAAACAATTAGGTGTATTTAAAACAGCAAGCAATTTGAATATTTTATCCTGAATGTCACAGGTAAGACATTACAGTGACATGGGTTTAAAAAATAAAAAGTCCAATGTCACTGGCAGTAAAAAGCAGAGTATCAGTTCAATTAAAATAATTGACTTGCAGAACTGTAGGAGGAATACTAAGTGGTAATAACTACTGACAAGTTATAACTTGAACATCATTCATTGAATTAACTAAATGCATGCGTGGGCTACAAATACCTGATTTAGGTCTAAGACATTGCACTCTCTCCTGGCTGCATCAGGTTTATGGACAGCCATGTTCTAAACTTAACTAATGGGACTAAAGCATGTGTGTGTATTAGTGTGGTGTGCAATACATTTCATATTACAAACACGCACTTTTATTGGCCAATAGGCCCACATCTGAGAATATGGCTGTAGATTTACAATATTCATGTAAGAAAATGTATAAGATGCAATGAATAGTAAACTTAAAGACAAACAACCCTTTTAAGAAAACCTATGATGAATGTGCAAACAGAACCAACAAGGACACAGCTAAAATGACACATCATTCACCAAAGACATTCTCAAGATACACCATACTGTAACAGATGATACAAGGCATTTTTTCAATATAAGTCACCATGTATACACCATAGCTTGCGACACTCCAAAACTAAAAAAGGTTAATGATTAATCTCAGTTCCTACACAGAACATTTGTATTACAGTAACTGCTCAAACAACTTCCAGGAAACAACTTTGAGCAAATCACAAGTCAGAGACAGACAGACAGACTGACTGACCACCAGCCAAAAGCAAAATGGAACATGACATAATTAGAGGGACCGTTTGCCGAGGTCTTGATAATAAACATGTGATATACCATTTCCAATCCATATAAGATGCAAAGAAACATGCAGGGTAGTTTACATTTTAGCTAATGTGGAGCTCAAGGTTGAAAAATATTATTACTGTATTGTACTACAGTACAGTAATGACAACCAATTCCGTAGTGTGTATGACCATAGGCCAGGGGTCACCAATCCTGGTCCTGGAGAGCTACTGCCCTGCATGTTTTAGATGTCTCCCTGCTCCATCACAGCTGATTCAGGTGATAGAATCAGGTGTCCAGGACTGGGCACCCTTGCCATAGCCTTTTACCTGCGGTGACATTACCTACCTGGTAAGACCAGAATGAATACTGCCAGGCTAGCAAACATCTGTTCTTTTATGGTGAACTTCATAAAATAAATAAAAACATTTTAAAGTATACATTGTGCAAACCGTGGGCTAGGAAAATATCAAAATACTTTTAATAACTTAAAAGCACAGGTGCAGTAAAGTAAGGTATTCACACTGCAGGTAGATCAATAAAAATTCAGACTGATCGAGATTAAAGACAAAGGGTGGCCTACATTTAGAAAATGCCTAAGTAAACAAAAACTGCATTTAGCAAGATACTGTAAGAGTTAAAAACCGTACTGGACGTTATTCTCAGATCACCTCTGATCCCAGTCGAATGCTGCACTTCCAAGAGGCGCCAAAGGGCTTACCGGGAGACTCAGTGCCACACTGATCTCTTCCGGCCTGCTATTTGACTGGAAGAAAACTTAGTCAATTAACCAGACTCAAATAGCTACTGTACTTTAGGCCACCGATCACATTCAGGAATGAACCCGACACATACCGACCTTGTGCGTGCACCCCCACCAGGACACGTGCCGGCAGCACACACACACACACACCACCATCTGGTGACACACCACAGAATCAGAAAATAAAAGCTCTCCACCCCAATGCTAGCGCAGCAGACAAAAGGAGTGAATAAGGAGTACAGAATAACACTGCTGAGGCTGCAATATGGCTACACCTCTGGTGGTTACTATGGCAAATGGAGCTACTGTTATTCTAAGGCAACCATCCAAAGTGTGTGGAGGGGAAGGACTTTTTTTTCCCTTTTACCTCTTGAGATGTTGCTCCAGCTCCCAGAACAATAGCTTCATGGCTATATCGGTATATTGCTGAGACACAGAAGCCCCCCCCCGCCCCTCGGCCTCTCATGGAGCCTCTTGTCGTTCAGAGCAGCAGAGCAAAACCGATATGGCAATAAACCTCTCCCTCCCGTTGTGTTTAGTCTCCTTTAGTCTCCCGCTCCTCCTTCACGTTCAGGTCGTGGTTGTATATCCCGAGTGTAAAGTGAAGATTATAGATGGGGTGCTAGGACAACGTGCCAGGTTGGGAGGGTGGCTGTGCGCGAGTACGCTGCGGGTCTCCTCCTACTGTAAAGCCTTCTTGTTCACGCGGTTGATGGCGAGCGACTGGGCAAGGGCAGGGCCGCTGTGATGTCCGGGTCACGTGACCTGGGAGTTACATAAACCGTCTGCAGAGATTAGAATCTGGCCCACTGATTTACTCGTCCCTAGTCTGGCTCTCCACTCACCGTATCATGCGACCCGTGGTATTGTACAGTACATGGTGTCCACCACACATCAGCGCATGCATTTGTAGCCTCCCGCTATTGTTTCGTTTGTATGGGATTAGAGAGCAGGTTTGTAGGCCAGCGCCCTCTATCCACGGTAACAGGGTGTGGAATCGGGGGGGGCCCCCCCGTGCTTGGGCAAGGTCTTAACCTGTCACTTCTCATCAGAGGAGCCACTGTGCGGTGGCTTAACGCCTCTGCGGGCACAGAGTACGACGTGTACACACACGCAGCCACCCCTGGCTTAGAGACGGACGACTAAGAAACAACAGGCAGAATGAACACAATGCCGGGGATTTGGACCTGTCCAAACAGCCAGATGCCATGAGTGTTCCGGCATCAGTCACGCTCACGGGAGTTCAAGGGGCATCGCACATTCTTCATTACAACCGCTCATTCACGATTTACTACATAATATTAAACAGTCACTTATGAGGCTGGACCTCTGACACTAAGGCCCCAATCATCCAACTAAAACACTGGGCAGATATATAAACTGTAGCTGGACACCATTTTTACAATACTATAAAAAAGGAAAATAATTATTCCATTTGAGCAGTATCTAGTTCAAAACAATTTTGGTGATAGGAATTTGGTATACAAGATGTAACACCAAACAGTTGCACTTCTTTAAAAAAAAGCATCAGAATGTACATACTACATAACAACCGCAGCCGTAGATGCATTTGTCAATCTATGCTTTAGGCCTACTCCAATTATCAGCTCATAGGACTGGCTGCATCAACCGCTTCAATTGCTCAAGATGCGGTAGGATTGTTTTCATGTCTGCAGGCCTAAGCAGCCAGGATTACCTACAGCCTGTACTATCACCATCGATGATATTATGCAGATGCCTGAAAGAGAGCCATGTGTCATTCTGGTTTATAGAGAAACACAATCACAAACAGGCATAGGGCGCAAGGCCTGGCTCATCCCTACATTAAGGGTAAAATAGGCCTATTGAAATGTGGAGTTGAATTGTAAAGGCGTTTGGCTGAACTATAGTTTGATAGCAAGCTGCATAGACTTTACCAGCAAGCCCTGGGAGTGGCTCCATGCTGGCCCGCGACTATGTAGAACGACAGCGAGGGCTCCGAGTGTGGCAGTGAGTGAGGCAGGAAGGATTGATGAGTGGCCGTTTTGGCCTTCCAACCAGAGAGGGGCATGGAGAGGTGCCATTGGAGCATTTGGGCTGACTGCAGCAAGTCCTCACACCATATACAAGACCGTTCTCTCTCTCACACGAGGAAATAGAGGCCAGGCCATTTGCTAATGTGGCCAGAAAGGTCCAGACACAGCGTCTCAACATCTCCACTGTCGCAAAGACTTGTGGGATGCCAGTAGCGTCTTCTACCAAGCAGAAGAAAAGCAATATACAGGGATGGAAATACTGTTTGCTGCTAGAATAGTAGGTAGAATAACACAGAGCCATAAGAATATTGCAATTCAAGGAGGCACAAACCACTGATGGGGGAAGGAAGGCAGTGAAGTAAAAAGTTGACCCATATACTGATGCACAGTATGTTTGCAGTATTTCTTTTTTGAATGTGTGAGTGCGAAAATATTAATATTTTTAAAATACTTTTTTCTATAGACAAAATTTGTATAACTAAGGTTCGCCAAAAGAAAAAGAAAAATGCTTTTAACACATTTGGAAACCGTTAGGACCCGAAATTGAAATCACACTTAAAATGTGATTAATTGCACAACCCAACCCAGTCAATACAGCAACCTATACATCTGTGATGTGCCAGTATTGGCCCTCTAATACCACCTGGGCTCTAGTAAGAAGCATGTGAGTGCAGTGTGAGGGTTAGTCCATACTGGGCAGCAGAGGAACTGTATGTGTTGTCAGTTAAACAAGCAGATGGACTCCTGTATGTCAAAATGCTCCCTTGATTAAACACAACCGACACAGTACTGTACAGGACGCCCGGCGTTTCTTACGACACAGATACCATCTGGCTGCCCGCACAACATTTGCGCTGACATGAGAAGTCCTGGTGTACGTGCTTGCCAACACGCCCACACTATGCATGCCAGGTTGGACCACACATACAAACTGTGTGGATCCAACATTATTATAAAGGGGAGGTATGCATGTATACATTTGTGTAATATGCAAAGAGAAGCCCACATTAAACCTAAGCACACATGTACACAAACATGCTACAGCCAGTCAGCCACCATCACATACAATGTCCAGTGTGGCTTTGCGTGTGTGTGTGATGGAATGCTAGTTATCTTGCTGTCCTTTTACAAGAACAATAGAGTCATTGATGTCTCAGGCCAGACCACAACAAATCTCTCCCACTAGGTCAGCAGGCATAGTGCGATCCCTACAGTTTTTTCAGCAAGGAGATAGACAGTACATTGACAGATCTGGTTCTGGTCATTAACTGTAAGCAGGAGGATCACTATGTTCGTATTCTGTAGCCATTGGCACGAGATCGTGCCCCGTCTCCCCAGCTGGCAAGCCTAGGATTGTGAGCAATATGGGCAACACTTTTCATTCACCACTGAAGGTGTGACTGTGTTGCAAACAAGGTTAGCCTTCCATCATTTGATGATACGAAGGCATGATGAATGGCTGACAGTGTGTGAGAAACAAAAAGAACAAGGATTGTGAGCAATATGGGCAACACTTTCATTCACCACTGAAGGTGTGACTTTGTTGCAAACAAGGTTAACCTTCCATTGATGATATGAAAGCATGATACATTATATTAGGGCTGTCAAAATATTACTAAAAAAATTTTTTTTTTTTTTTTTAAATATGCTGTTTTCTAACAACAAAAAAACTAAACAATGAAAGATGTTCCAGAAACACTCAAAAGAGCATATTCAAACTATGCTCAAAATAAAATCAGTCATAGCAAACTCAAGCCCTAGAAGGAACACGTGATGGCAGAATTTACCAAAATTCCCATTACTTAGTAAAACTACAATGGAGTGTGTGATTTAAGTAAAGTTTTTTACTGATTGATGTGATTGTGGGTTATTCATGCTATATGTAGTGTTATTTAAAAGGGCAACCTTTTAAATAACACTACATTAATAATAATGATTAATAATGTGTATAACCTGACCTTCAGTCAGCTATACTCCTGCTCCTTCAGAGAACCAGCGATGTAGCCTAGATAGTATGTCCCCTCTGTGTGCCCTTGCTTGCACTACCATTTACTGAATCCCTGAGGGAACCCTGATACATAATTACGGCTAAAGGAGGTTATGAGAATAATCATACTATCCTCTTGATTAGCATTCTAAGAAGACTATGAACCGGAGTTGGCCGGAGAGAAAAGTTGCAGAAAAGTTTAGATTTTATTTTGGCTACTTTTGCACACATGCGCACACAGTGACCTGTACTTGTGGAAAACAGCCAGATTGACAGCAATTGGCTGAGTAGCGGTGCGTTCAGCCAGCTCTGCAGTTGAAGTGGTATGGGTGGATGCGGAGCCAAAGTCATACCAGTTCCAACTGGTTGTCAAGAGGTGACACACAAGCTTTCACTGCCACAGGCTGAGCATCTTCAAAGCCTGGCCCATATTGACAGAATGAGCCATAAACTACCATATACTTGTTTTGCTGGACTTTGATACCACTACTCATTAATGTGTGCTGCTACATGCTAGATTGAGTCTGGGATACCCAACTCTACCACGACCATGACTGACTGTTGCCACAACATTTTGTCTTCATTCTCAACATGTTTCTGTTTAGGAGCGGGCCAAGCCTATGTCATTTTATATCATGTAACATATAGCCTACCGAATTAATCTATGATCTTCTATCAATAAAATAACCACCTGGTAATATCCATTTAACACAAACCTCACTTAAGATGCTCAAATTTGATGTTCATTTGTCAAAAATTTCAATACCTGTGAATTAAATATTAAATACCCATACCTCTACAAAGCATTGCGTATAGGAGAAAATGATAAAACAGCAGTCCCTATTACTATCTTAGTAAAAATATTTAGACTAAATTAATTATTGTTCAACAATTTCACCAGGAAGAATTTCTGGACTTGTTTTGTACAAAGCAAACATTTAAAAGCTGGTTTTGAGCATTACACTAGAGATTCTGACAAACATTGTTTGAAGAGGTTAGTGTATCATATGGTAAGGCTATGACAAATCGCAGTGATATATGCTGATAGAAAATGTATAACAATAGAGAAAACTTATTTATCAAATTCTGAGCAATGGCACCTTTATAAAATATGAACTGCAGAATAAGGCCACATATCTCAGGACTGCAAGCCTGGGAACTATTCCAACATCCGAGCTTAGTGCTAGGGCTGCTCGATAATGGAAAAAATGATCGAGATTATTTTGGTCAATATTGAAATCACAATTAATTAAGACGATTAGTCATTGACATTGGAAAGATGCTACATTGAATGAAATGAAATTGAAATGAAAACACCTTCAACTGTGAAATGTCCCTTAATACTTTTCACGTTGATCTATCACTTCCATCCTGCGAGGGGTGAAACGCGAAAGTGATGCACCTATCATTCAGAACACAAGATAAAATAAGACATCACTTGCAAAACTAATGTGAAAAACAATATTTTTTCTTAATAAATTAAAATTTGAATAATTGCACATCCCTACCTATAGTGCTGTAAAATATACGACCATAACCAAAAACCTAATGCAATTGACAATATGCTCAAATATTACTGCAGACTCATTGTCAGTGTCTGTAAACTCTCCTAGACTAACAAATATGTTCACAGTTATGGAAACTACTGAATGCAGAATTAACTTTATTCTTTATCTGACCTAATTTAATCCCACATAGAGGTAAACATGTTTTCTCAATACATGTTTAACTGGCATGCCGATGATTAACTCAATTGAACAACCAAATGGAATGTTTCACAAATATTATGAATGGTGAGTCTAATACACACACAACTGTTGCCATAATGGAAAGACACTGCCATCTAGTGGCGGGGATCACTACAAATAATAATAATGTCATTTGTTTTGTAACGCTTATTTCATAGGATTTTGAGTCACTGCAACTGAAAACACTAGCCTAGTTATCAAAATAACTAGGCTATCATATATTTCACTAGTAAAAATGTATATTAAAAAATACATGTTTTTTTCATGTTGCACATAGTTTCAAGGTGAATAGTTGGCACTTTACATAAAATGTTCATTATTAAAAATTTTTGTCAATGTATGCATGTTTAATACCCACCAGATGGCACCATATCGTATGTTCTTTGCCTAAAAAGCCTGCAGTGACTGTAAACAGTAATAATCAAGTCACCAGTGGGTGGCTCCATACTCAAAGTAATGCTGTAAGAGTGCTGAATCAACTGCCTCTCTGCACATACAGCCAGCCCCAGTGACTCCAATATTCACACTCAACATGGCTGAATTATTGCTACCAGCAAAACTATTTTCTACATTTAATTTCAGGACGCCTTTCAAAACACTAAAGGACATCAATATAAATTTTGTTAGGATATATACACTATAGTATTTGACATATACATTTTAGAAACAGAGCCATTTGAATTCAACATATATTGAATTCAATATATGTAAGACTGGTGAAACTGCACAGAAAAAGCAGGTTATGTGCACAGTGGCAGTCAACATCTTAGCAATAAGCATGGATCAGTGGGTGTAGCATTAAAGATGCACAGTGGAGTGCAGTATGGCTGGCAGCCAGGCTACTGTTGGCCCTGATGATAGAAAAAGCAATGACTAAATGCAACAAAAAGGAATAACATGACTCAAACTAATCACCTGTAATGTCAATGAAAGATTCACCTTTATGCGAGCTATATAATAAATAGCCTAAATGCTAGCCTGTAGCAAAAAGGATGTGATAGAAAGCTATGTATTACTGAAAAAGTTGTACTTTTCCTTCCTTAGGAGGTGGCTCAACTATTTGAGGCAAACACTAAACCCCTCCCCTGGTTTGTTCTCATTTAGCCCACACTGCATAGAGAGAGGATTAGTTCAAAGAAAGTGAGAGTGAGTGGCTATACGATGGGAGGCACCATTGTTAAATCATTTTGTGCACAGGCCTCCCAATATCTCAGGGCGTGACCTTATTTTGCATGAGCAATAGATTACAGAGGAGAGAAATCATTGTGCCGGTTCACCATGGCAGCAAATACAAGATGGGCAATTACTCAAGACTGATGACACAGGATGGGGGAAGGGTCATAGCCTCGCAAAACCATCCTGATCTCGCGACCTTCAGTATGACATCGCTGTGAGAGCTTGAAATCCTTGCAACCGAGACAGAGTAACAACGACCGACAATGGTCATAAAATAATGTAATCATAAAAAAAAAAAATTTTATAGCTATATTTCGAATTAGAGAAGTTTTAAACAGCCTGTTCATACTGTGCAGTTTGTTAAAGGCAGGGGCTACCAATGGGCTAAAGCACAGACTAGCCGTCAGTCAGGATGTTATGAGGATTCATATTTTCCAACATGGCGGTAGGAGTGTGCGATGGAATGTTAGAGATAGTAAATTAAAGCTTGTAGAGCTTGTCAAGTTCATATTTCAATATGTATAGTATACGAGTCCCTTCTACTTTTCTCAATATTTCTAACACGTTTTGGCACTTGAACTATGATTTAATGTTTACAAACTTTTTATTTTTTCCACATTATGATTTATTATATAACTGAAAAATCTACAGTGAGTAAAATGTGACTGGAGCAAAAAATATCTTAAATGTATGAAAATTATATCTAAAAGTATCAAATCATTATCGGACGATATTGCATCTGTAAAAAAAAAGAAAGAAAAAAAAAGACATTTCAGATTGGTGCACCACTACTTTCACACCACATTCATTCAAAAATAAGAGTTTACTTGCAAAACGTAATGTGCAAAATACTTAGTTTTTGTGATTGTTAGGGGATTAAATTAATATTGCGATTAATTGTACAGCCCATACACATACATATATATACACACACACACACACGTATACATATATATATATATATATATATACACACACACGTATATATATATATACATATACATACACGTATACATATATATATATATATATATACACACACACATATATATATATACACACACATATATATATACACATACATACATATACACATACATACATATACATACACATATACACACATACATATATATACACACATACATATATACACATACACGCGCACACACACAGTATCTCACAAACGTGAGTACACCCCTCACATATTTGCAAATATGTGAGCATATCTTTTCATGTGAC
>JAODUK010027126.1:0-48063 GCA_027564635.1 Typhlichthys eigenmanni
TCTCTCTCTCTCTCTCTCTCTCTCTCTCTCTCTCTCTCTCTCTCTCTCTCTCTCTCTCTCTCATTCTCTCTCTCTCTACCTCTGAAAAAGATTAAGCACAGTTCTGGCACAACATTATATTTAAAGACGCCGACGCAAAACCTCCAGTTCTACCCATTCAAACTAAATGACTGGTTAAACACCTTCTGGTAATTCTACCTCCACAACTACCAGCACAGCCACGTCTATTATCCCAGCGGCTGTCCTCAGCATGTATATCTGCATCATTGTTTACTCCACTTATCCCTGTGGGAACACATATGCTACATTGAATTAAACCATTTCCCTTTTAGTCATGCCGCGTCTACTGAGAGGAGCTGATGCACTAATTCAAAATAAAGTGTTTTCAACTGGCAAACAAAGTTTTCCCTCATGATGGCGATTATATACACATGTTTGCAATACTGTATATACTGTATTTATATGTGTAGGGCCTAATTCGAAGGGATATTATTAGATGGAAATCTACAGTAGGTTAACACACAATTATATAGCATGTGTTTCCCTTACTCTGGATTTCACACAAAAGGGAATCATGAGACCCTAGAATTACTGTAGCTTATTCAATGATACATTTTAATGATACATTTTCAACAGCAGTTATTATAATTATTATAAGGCTTTTATAAATCCCATTACATTCCAAAAATATGCTAGAGTATTGCTCATCCTTTTTTTCTCAAAAGCCTCAGGTGATTGTCAGAAAGATAGTCTGCAAGAAAAAGAAGTATGTTACTGAAACTCTGGCTTGCTGGGCTTCAGCGGGTGCGTGCAGTGCATTAGTCTACAGTATGCCACTACTTACAAAAGGTCATATTTAATCTATGTAATTATTGCCTCGCAATTTCTTGCTGCTCTGTGGATGAGTCTACAGTAGATTGCTCCAGCACCGATGGCTTTTAAACATACAGTATGTGTGTTAGGGGAAACAAATCTGATCTTTATTATAGTCCAGAACATGGCTTCCCCCCCCCCCCTCTCTCCCACTACATTTCAATCTGCCTGGATATTACCTTTCCATTATGACTGAACATAATGTATATAGGCCTATCTCTGGTGGACATGGTCAACTGTTTTGGTATTCTGCAGCAACATTTTTATTCCGATTAACGTAAACATCTATCTTCTGTTCAAATATGAAATCTATCATACTAATATTGAATCAAAGTAGACATTATAGTCTATACTGTCCACTGTATCCTAATGCCAGTTCTTCTTCAACGCATAACAACTTCCATTTTAGGGAAGCATTTGAATTAACAGTGTAAGAATATCTCCAATCTGAATGTACAGTCACAAAAGAGAAGCAGACTCCATCACTAAGCACTTCACAGCCCCTTCCCCACTCCTTCCAGCTACCAGACAACCTCTTCAGAGCACATCTAGCCAAAAAGAGAACTCTTAACACAAGAAAATGGAACTGTCACTACTTTTTATTGCAGCTTTACACACCACCTGTTTCTGTTGTATGATATTATATGTGCTTTTCTTGTTTTTATGTTATTTGTGAGACCCTAACCTCAGACCATTTTCTGTCATAAAGTGTTTAAATTGTTATCACGTGTTTTATTTAGTACTTTACAAAGGGTTTCCTATTATTAGGCTGGGGACATGAACAGATATTCTGCACACTAAAGGCCAAGAGGGAGGGAAGTTGAACCTCTGTCTGTGCTGTCATCAAAATAGTTGTTGTAACTCAATACAGATCTATTCCTGTGCATCACAAGAAAACAATCACAGCTAAATCAGATGGATGGGACATGTGCCTTTCACCAACAGTGATATAGAGCTCCCTTTACACCAGATGGTAAACCAAATGTCAACCTCAAAGACCAGGTTTGATTAGAATAATATAGCTGAAATCATCTACAGTATACATGCTGGGCTTAATGTTTATTCATGTATATATTTAATTGTTATTTGTATTATGCTTTAATTGCACAGTAGCCATTAATGTAATACTGTCTTTATTGACAATATTCTTCCGCCAGTTCTGATTACAATAATTAATTATGGGTAAATATCAGGAATAAAATATTATGGACCTTTATCGTTTTAACAAGTTGTGACATGCTATTGAATAGTTTAATCCGCATGCACACACACACACACACACACACACACACTCGACTTGCCTGGGGTTATGAGTATGGCCAGTAATAGAAACAAATGTGGAACACATGTAAAAATACACACATAATGACTGTCACATTATTTTGTCTATTCAAATTATTTGCAACTGTGGGGCGTGGGGGGGTTAAAATAAATATACATAATTAATAAAGGTTATGATCAAACACATGAGCAATGTTTAAGGTCAGCTGCAACACAATTCAGTACCACCATAGTTTTAGGGAAACATTCCAGTATTTTCATAATGCTTATGATTCCAAAACACTGAACCTCTATGGGAATGTAATGATTAAACAATCATTCACATAATTATGCACCCATATCTGTACGATGTCGATCTACCACTTCTGATTGTTTAAACCAACGATTCCGCAGATTTAAATTTTGCATGAGCGAATGAGTCAAATGCGTGTGCATCTTAGTGTGTTTTGTGCGTGCCTATTTGTGTGCAACGGCGGGGGCGGTGTGTAAAGCGTTTTTGTATCCAGTTGCGCCTGAGCTAGAAGGCTTTGAACGTGCGTGTGTGTATTTGCATTTGCCCGAGTGAGCCACACTGTTCCGTTAGACAATGCACGTATTTGACATTCCAGCTCCACCTGCCATCGCGCACAAAAGCCTTCCTCATTCTGCACGCTTTTACACAAGCAAATCTTTTACCGGCCCCTGGCAGGGCGAGATAGCGTCCTGACTGGGATGGATATGCCTATGTGTGTGTGGACAGCCTGACAACTCAACCTTCTCGACCCTTTTAATTCTCCCCCTCCCACCACCCCAACAATGACGCATATTGTACACACACACACACACACACACACACACACACACACAGTAATAGGCCTATATTATATAGAATCATAGCCTGTGGTGAGTGAGGCTTTGACAGCCATTAGGAGCACATCAGGGAAAGTTATCTGGCAAGCATGCTCTATAATTCTCTGTCACAACGCGAATATGCCTCAGCAGAGGTGAAACGCTTATATGTTGAGTTAGGTCCTACTATCATACATTTGAAGTACTGGTACAAAATAGGCCTACAATAATATAGCTATAGGCCTATAATCTTAGGAAATTGTGGCGGTGCCTCGGAGCTGCAGATACAAATCTGGGTGTTGCATTGTATTGCAAATATTTATAGGATCTTTCCTGGCTATATATGTTGTCTGCAGTGTTGGGCAAGTTACTCAGGAATAGTAATAATATACTATTTACTTATTACTCCTTCTAAATGTAATAATATTATGTTACTTACTGGGTATTAAAAGTAATTTGTTAGCTAGCCTTCTAGTTACATTACTATATTACTTTCACAATAACTGCCCTACCCCGCCCCTTCAGAAAAATGACAACCTGTCAGCTCATTATTTAACTGAATCCTCTTTATTGGAATGAGTTAACAATCAGACAAAGTGAAAACGTTGCAGCATCTAACAGATGATTGGACAGGTTGGTTCAATTAGCCTATACATTTGCTAGGACCAGAAATCTTGTTCTTGTAATGCAGTAATGCAGCATTACTTGGATTCATTGTGATACTATTACTGTTTTGGAAAAAGTAATTAGTTACACTTACTGGAAAAAGTAATAATATTAAGTAACTAGTTACTGCCCAACACTGGTTGTCTGTGGGTTATTAGGAGTGCACTCTTATGTAGACCTCCTGCACTGCAATATGCAGCAAGGCATGGTGCATACCAGTGGCCTTATTAGCATATTACTATTCTTCATGGCTATATATGTAAGTATTTTACAATGGCCTATCAATAAACTATGATGTTACGATCACAGAAATTAACAATATTCCATTATGGTTTGAAAAGTCATAAATTCTTCATTTTACATATTTCCTTATTTCCTCGGAAATAAGGAAAGATTGCGGACTCTTGTTTACGACATAGCATATTCAGCATCAGGCTCCGTGAAGCTGTCCAAGCTTGTGTTCATGCTGGCGGTTTGGAAGTCTGCACTTTTCTCAGACTCTTCGAGTAACGGGATGTAAGCGTCACTGTGAGAAGGACGCATGGCGTTGTCCCAGACCACTACAGGCCCGACAGAAGACTTGTGGGAGTTCTGGGACCCGGCCCTCAAGTTGTCATCGCTGGAGCGCAAGGCCATTAGTTCTATCTCATGCTTGGCCGCAGTTTCCAATACCTGTTGCTTGTTGTAGAAAATAACAAAATTATTGATGATAGGGTGGATAGGCAAGGCTATCGCGATGACCCCGCACAAGAAGCTCACTGCTGCGTTACACCGGCCCAACGTGGTTTTCGGATAGATGTCTCCATACCCCACAGTCGTCATGGTGATAACTGCCCACCAGAAGGACTGCGGGATGCTCGTAAACAAGGTTTCTGGGTGGTTTTGCTCCATGGTGTAGCCCAGCGCGGAGAAAAGGAAAACTCCCACGCCCATATACATGAGCAGAAGGCCCAGCTCTTTAAAGCTGCTCTTAAGGGCAGATGTGAGAGTCTGGAGGCCAGAGGAATGGCGCGCCAGCTTGAAAATACGCGCAATGCGCATTATGCGCAGAGCCTGCACAGCCTGCTGAACGTTAGCCAACTCCATCATCGCTGCGCCCAGATATGTCAAAGTCAACACCACGTAAAACGGCATGATTGCCATGAAATCGATTATGTTCATAAACTCCAGGACGAATTTGATCTTATTTGGAGACGATATCAGGCGCAAGACATATTCAATGGTGAACCATCCTATGCATACCGTCTCGATAATTTCCAGGGTGGGATGTTCCGTCGGGTTACCTTCCGAGTCTTCCACCTGCAGATCGGGGATGGTCCCCACGCACATTACAACGGAGGAGACTAGGATAAAAAAAAACGACACAATGGCAATGACACGTGCTACGAGCGAGGACTCGGGTTTCTCCATAAGTCTCCACAGATACGTCTGGACATGCTGCCAGCCCACGGCGGCCGGATCCCCTTCACGGTCCACCAAAATGGTTTTCACCTTCTCGGCGATCTCAGCCAGCTCGGTTTCGACCTCACCGAGGCTGCTTTTACAACATTCATCAAGGAAATCAGATTCTATTTTCCAGAAATCCATTTCCTTCATAAAACACATAGGACATACGCCTCGTTTCATGTGGATCTCTCCATAATAATACAGCTCAATTATACATTTAAACGCGTCAGGGTCCCTGTCAAAATAAAACTCTCCCGTGTCCGGGTCATAGTCATCACAGAGTGTAGACAGATCTTCCAAACTTTCCGGTGAACAGTTCGCCAGTTCTGCCAAACGGGTCTCCGGGTAGCGGTTCAAAACGTCCCCATACAACGATTGTTTTACACCGCCAATGTTAACAACAATCTCTGTCTCTTTGCTGGCTTCGGAACCATTGCAATCCGCATATCTTGTCCTTGGAATTCCCCACATTATGTTCCGCAGCCTAGGCTTAAACCTGAAGAAACCTAAATAATTTCAGATGGAGTCTGAAATACGTGGTGTCAGATTAAAGTCCACAACTAGCAGCTGTGCTTAAACTCGTATATCCTCCTGTTTCTGTCAGGCGCATTACAAGTGGAAGCAAATACCATTGCTCAGAAATGCTGCAATGTAGTCTCTGCTGCTGTGCATCAGTCTTTGCCATTGAAGCGTGCGACTGTTTTCTCTGGGAAAGTTAGCGTGGATGTGCGCGCAGTAGGGGCGCGCACCCGAGAACATACTGTAGTCTGCATTCCCAAAGGCGTTTGATGAGGAACACGTAGTATATGTGAAAACATAAAAAATACAATATAAATCGGGTAGCGACATGAACTGCAAGGAACATATGGCCTCTTGGTCTAAAACAAACAAACCTTTATTTACACATACTGTACCGAATAATACATGAACGTGAAATGCTTTCAAATGAAAGACGTTCAATCAATGTTCTTAAGATGTCCCATAACGTAGCCTATCCCCTCTCATAGGCCTACTAAAGACTTTCATTTTATCATATTTTTATCTACAGGGTCAGAATAATATCTAAGATAAGCCTGATATTTAGATATAAAATGTAGGTTAAAGATAGTTTGCCTTTTTTAATATAATTTTGATAAATAAGATGGCATTCCTATTTTTCATAGACATATTTAACTTTCAATAAATTCGAGCAATTGCTTTTTGATTGTGTTCACAGCCAATAACCAGGGGGACCTCATGCGCAAATACGCATGTGTTCTGCCTAGTGGTTTGGCGACATCTAGAGATGCCACGGGAACATTACAGGGAACCAAAACTTTGAGTTATACAGTACAAAAAAAACATACAGAAACGTAGATTTGTCATTCCAATAAGAAAAAGGAAACCATTTAGCTAATTGTAAACACCATGATTCGCCAATAATAGATTGTACTGACAAAATTATATAGGCTACTGTATTGAAAATGAAGTAGCCTATCCACATCAGAACAGAACAAAATATAGGAATAAGCATATCATGGCATTTACCCTCTTGTCTTAGATTATTTTATCTATATTATATTATTATAATATATATATTATATTGATAATATGCAATTAATTAGATTCCTGAATGAATATTTGGACACTTGATAAAGTAAAGTATAAGAGTGGTTACGTGTGGTCAATATTACTTCTGTGGTAACTCGATAGGCTTGTTTCGTTTGTTGTTGTTTTTGCAACTCGCTACATACCTTTTAATTGTGTATCCTTCCTACCCGGTATTCGGTAAAGCGTTACTCTGGTAAAACTACACGGCGCGCTGTGATTGGTTCAGCCGCCGCGTAGCCACCAGGGCACCAATCAACATGGGCCACGGTAAGACTTCTTCGATCTACTTTTTAGGCGGCGCAGGACTGGTCAGTGTGTGTTGCTAACGAAGCACAGACAGCTTGAAAACATGGGACCGATCTTACTTGGTAAGATTTTAAACATATATTAATGGTATATAGCTGAAATCTTACATGTTTTATCAGGAGCTGATACATGCATCTGCAAATTGCTGCTTGGATTGTTGTACGATACTGCACTACTGCACACACACCAATGACCATTCAGTTAACCAAGGCCTTGTTGAAATAACAGCGTGTATATTATAGTCTACAAGTACTTAAATTGTCTACTATAAGTCTACAGTATTATCGACATGTTATACACAAACGTCTGCGTGCTAATGTGTTACATTTCTCAAATCGCAATGGAAATGATCGTCTGCTACAGCAAGTAAGTGACCCGTTTTAATGTTAACATCTCGCTCTAGGTGTGGTGATTTGCTCGCTACTTCTAACAGTCCAAGGCTTCTACTCGGCTAGTGATGATGTTGTTGAACTGAACCCCTCCAACTTCAACCGGGAAGTGATCCAGAGTGATGGCCTGTGGCTGATTGAGTTCTATGCCCCTTGGTAAGTTTAAGAAAACTCTAGAAATCACCGTAATATAGACTACTTGCAATACAAAACGCAAATAACTGTGTTTGGAGTAGCCTACATTAGTGAATACACAAGTATTTGTTATTTGTAAGCTGTTTTAAATAGTTAGTCTTATTCATTAAGGAGGTTAAACAGACAGGGAAAGTCGTGCCCAAATTAAACTAAAGTTTAAACGTTGGTGAAGAATTTGCATTGAGTTTGCATACAGAAGGCCTGAAGTGGAATTGTCAGTGTTTACCACGAGTGCATTAGACACTTTGTTTTGAGAGTAATGTATGCATGCAATAAAACAATGCTAGAAGAGGGGATAGGTCCCAAAGCACTGTCAAACACAAATCTGCCTCATGAGGTTATTCTTTGCTTAGCAATGATTAGCTACATTATTGTGTATTGCATTGTTAATTAAGTGTTTAAACCTATCCATAATTAGTAATTTAGTCTAGTCTAGTCTAGCTGCATCTAAAAATAACTGTACTCTAATCTAATTGTTCCTGAATGAAACTTGAAGTGTCCCTTATGTTTATGACCAAAGGTGTGGCCACTGTCAAAGCCTGACAGCTGACTGGAAGAAAGCCTCTACTGCCCTAAAGGTAAACTGTCACTTTACTGTTAGACAGCTCTAAACCTTTACAGGCATTACAAGGGTGTTTATAATATAACACAAATATTAAAACAAAACATACTGTCTATGGCACAGTATTTATGCTTAGGCCTGTCACTCTAACTATTTTTGTTGGCTGATATATTGTCCCAGAAATAACTGCGATAAAATATATTATTGTCAGAATCATGTAAACAATGTGGTTCCACTATTATTATTATGTGACATCAGTTGTTCGTTACGATTGGTTAAACCAATTGCATTGCTTGTCTAAGTATTAAAAATAAATCTTGAAGAGGAAAAAAAGCAAATGTTTGCATTTATTCTTCCAAACGTAGTTATGCATTCGTCTTGAAAAACACTTTGCTGTGTATGTGTGCTACCTGACAAGAACATATTAACACCACAGCACGGCTAACTGTCTTATCTCAGCAACAAGCATGTAAATACAACGGGCAATATTATTGACGCCTAACATTTATTGAGGTTACGTCAATATTGCACAATACGTCAATATAGTCATTATTGTGACAGGCCTATTTGTGCTATAACACAGTATGTGTATGAATTACTACAAGCATGCAAAATAAGATGATGTGTCATAGCTACTCAGAATGCCCTTGGTCGTGTCCCATGTTACCAGAGAGTCTTGTCGGGGTCAACAATAAGATTACATCTCAGTGTTCATGGTGCTGCTGTTTCATCTGTCGATAGAGCAGGGTCGACACTTGATGACACTTGGTTATAGTGTTTTGATCGCTGTTAACTAGACCAGATGTCTGCAGACTCACAACTCAGAACTCCCATATGATACGTAGATGATTAATGTGATGTATTCTGCCCTCTAAATATGCTATTTTCACCTTGGTTGGTATTTATACATGCATTAAATAATAGTAGTAGTAATAATAGTAATAATAATCACATTAAAACAATAATTGCTAGCATTATTTAACCAAAGGCTGGAGCTGTGTAACAATGTTCTAAATTGATTTATCACATTCCTTCTGAATCGTTTCAGTCATTGAGGAATCATCCCTTTTTGCAAACGTATTACCTTAGTTACGAGCTCTCAAAGAGGGAGGGGGGGAAGGTTCAGGCTAGGTGGAGGCTAGTGAACGCCTCCTCTACTGCTATTCTTGCACACACTGAAGCCTAATAGCCAGCCCTCTCTCTCTCTCTCGACCATGGAGGTATAGAGTATAGACGTAGATTTGTGTATCAGACCCTTGAATGAACTGAGCGTGGGACTCTGACCTGCTGACGGAGTAGACAGGGACCGAATCCTAACTTCCTGCTGACCTTGTCAGGGCATCGTCAAGGTCGGAGCTGTGGATGCGGACCAGCACAAGTCCCTAGGGGGCCAGTATGGAGTCAAAGGTTTTCCCACCATCAAGGTCTTTGGAGCCAATAAGAACAAGCCAGAGGACTACCAAGGTGCCTTTGTGCTATTTGAAATTGGCTTTGCCACCAGTGCATTGCCCCCCGTTGAACCCCTTACTCTAAAATCTGTTGCTTTTTTCAAATTTTTATTCTAGATTTTTATATTTTTTAATTGAGTGTACGAATTGCTAAATCAATAGGGTTAAAAAGGGACACTCCTTATTATCTTATATAACCTACGACCCAGACACCCTGATGTCTATGCCGGGTGATTGAAACACTGTCTATGAACCGATGTGCATGCAGGACTTTTTGAAATCTTATATTCCCACACGTGCCAGGCGTATATCGAGGAGCATCTCTGCTTAACTGTGTAAAAACACTGGAGCCTTTCAATATTCGAATATGTATTTGTTTTTATGCTTTGAATTAGTTGTAATGGCATTTTTCTGAAAGAAATGCATTTCCTCTCCCCATAAGGAGGACGCACTAGCCAGGCTATTGTTGACGGAGCGCTGAGTGCTCTGCGCTCCCTGGTTAAGGACAGGATGAGTGGACGCTCTGGAGGTTCTTCTGACCACAGCAGGCAGGTAAGGCACTACTGACTAGTGTCCTCACGGTGCTTGTTGAACGTGACACGGGCCACTTTCAAGGACGAGTTGGTGCTTCATTGGTCACTGAGGGGAAATGAAATTGTTGCAGCTGTAGTTGGATGGGCAATGTGGAGAAATGCATTGTGTGTGTATATATAAAAACAAACGCCTAATGCTGGCTAGGATAGCAATTTGTCTATGGTGAAATCTAAAACTGTGTTTGCTATTTGTGTTGTAATTAAATCTTCCCAAACCCCGTGACAATAGAGTGCAGTTGTGTCTCCAGCAATGTGCCAAGTGGCAAACAATTTGCCATCTTATTCTGTTCTACAATATTGACAGTGTGTTATTCTTAAACTGTAGATAGATGGTGGAAAAGGCTGTAATGGGAGTGCAACTGGTGTCCCTCAAACCACCAGTGCTCACGGAACAGTAATACACTAGACCATAACCTATGAGTTATAACCTAAACAAAATGCATTTAGAAAGGCTTCCCAAATAAAAGTTGTTGTTGTTGTTATTAGGATTTCCAGGCACTCAAGGTATGTAATTAAATATGTACAGGCCTTTAAATGAATGGACCTTTTAAAGTAGTTTTTTTTATTTTGTTGGCCATGAACACAATCATGTTTTTTTGCTGCGAACACCTGCTTAAGACATTAAGGACCCAACGTAGTCAGAGTTAGCTAGGTGGTATTAGCTAAATGAACAACCCTCTTTTAAGAGTTTCGTGTTAATGTTCTTTCAGAGCGGCGGCAGTTCTGGCAGCAAGAATGATGTTGTGGAGCTCACCGATGACAACTTTGACAAGATGGTGTTGGCCAGTGACGATGTGTGGTTGGTGGAGTTCTTTGCCCCCTGGTGTGGACACTGCAAGAAGTGAGTTAGTTTACTGTAGTGAGTCACCCTGTGCACACCATAGAACTATGTCATTGCAAACGGTGTTTCAGTATTCTGAAATGACTACAACGCAGCATTGCATTACAAAAATATTACATAATTCACATTACATTTGTTAAAAGTATTATAATACTTTAACTTAAAACCTTTTTTTTTTAATTACAGATTTCTTTTATTTATTTATTACTGTTTTAAAGCTTTTAAAACCATATATTTAACAAGTCTTCAACATAACATGAACCGATGTCATTGCCATCAGCCTGGAGCCAGAGTGGGCAGCTGCAGCCTCTTCTGTCAAGGAGCAGACCATGGGTAAAGTCCACCTGGGGGCTGTGGATGCTACTGTACACCAGGAGCTAGCCAGCCGCTATGGGGTAAGAACACCAGCCGTACTCCCCTGTACACACACGGCTTTGTATATGGCTTTAGTGAAAACATGTATTGATTAATCACTGCTGTGGTCTAGTGTAGAAAATATACAGCCACGGAAAGAATTAAGACACCACTGCCACTCTGATTTTTGCTATTTATAAATATTTATATTTTTAAATTTATACTATTTTTTTTTTTAATGCATTTACAGTATATTTCTATTATTTAATTCTAAACTGTGCAATGGTCTCAATTTATTGCCGCAGCTGTCTCTTCTGCTCTTGGGTTTTTCACCTTACAATATGCAGAACCTGACTGTTGTTCAGGCATGTCTAGTGTTCTGTTGAAACGATTCTGGACCAGCCTGATTCTGAGGGGATATTCGTGTGTGTAGGTCCGTGGATTCCCCACCATCAAGGTCTTCCGCAAGGGAGAGGAGCCTGAGGATTACCAAGGTGGCCGGACACGCGCTGATATCATCGCCAGAGCTTTGGACCTGTTCTCTGACAACGCTCCTCCTCCAGAAATCCTGGAGGTTAGTGTGACTGTGGGTGTGTGTGTGAGTGGGCTATGTGAATAAGCTGATCTTGGTATCTTGGCAATGTTTGCATTGTTCGTCAGTGGTGTGAGAGATTTAAATATTGCAATGATGCTAAGCAGGCACATTTCTGTTTATTCCGTGCAGTAGCCTTCGTGTTAAACCTTTTGTATTTGGGGAAACATTCTTTAAATGTCAAATGAATGCATGTACTGTACATGTTTCCGTCTCAGATCGTTAATAAGGATGTCTTCATGAAGACTTGTGAGGACTCTCAGCTGTGTGTGATCGCTGTACTTCCACACATCCTGGACACAGGTCAGACTAAAGGCCATGGTATACTAACTGTTAACGTGGTGTGTTCGCAGAGGCAGAGTGGCGGGTGTCAGAGCCCCACATCTGACTTTAGCCAAACAGAACTAAATGGAAATATGATATATACTCGATGCTACAGTAGGTCAACAATCACAGTTGTAGTGTCTTTGGGACGTGTTTACTCTAGCTAATAGCTATGCTAAAGTAAATGTAATCAAGTGCAAAAATCATTATTTTACCCAAGCTTAAATGTATTGAAATTTAAAAAAAACCTTTTGTCCCTTGAGAATGCGTTTTGAACGATTCAAACTAAATCCGATATAACAAAAGAAGTTGCCACAGCAGACAGTAAATGCACATACTTTCAATGCAGTGTTAGTCATTTTCGAGAACGCTTGCAAATAATATTCGTTCCCGCCGTCACTCCACATATTAAAATGCATACTGACGCAAAGAGTAGTACTACGGCTTTGTTTGTTTTTCGCCAGTTTGTTTATATTCACGCCGCCATGGGCTGTGTAGAAGTATCAAATAATTTTTTCAACACGCACAGAGGACGGTGAAATAGCGAAATGCCAGGAGATATTTGGTGTATTTGACAAAAGGTGTATTATCTTCCAAATTAGCTTGCAATAGCTGACTATACCTTCTACATAATATCGCTACATTGGATGGCCATAAAGCTGTTGTGTTTGTGGTAGGCTCGGCCCTTAATCTGTGTATCGCCTCCTTAACAGGTGCAGCAGGCAGGAACAGCTACGTGGAGGTGATGATAAAGATGGCTGAGAAGTACAAGAAGAAGATGTGGGGGTGAGATTAACAGATCAGACGTTCTGCCAGAGACAAAAAAAAACCACCACAAAATGCCACCGAGTGAATCATGGAATAGAGCGGCAAGTAATCTTCAGGATGTCGTTTCTGCCCACGTTTCTTTATCTCAGATGGCTGTGGACCGAAGCTGGAGCTCAGATGGACCTGGAGTCCTCTCTGGGTATAGGTGGGTTTGGATACCCTGCAATGGCTGCCATCAACGCCCGGAAGATGAAGTTTGCGCTGCTCAGGGGCTCCTTCAGTGAGACCGGCATTCACGAGTTCCTCAGGTAGAGGGCGCCATCGTCACACTGTCTGTCTTTTTAGTGCTGTCATTGACTAAGGGTGCAATGGCCAGGTTTATGCAACTACTGTACGTTCTGTGTTTCGTAGGGATTTGTCTGTGGGCCGTGGCTCTACCGCTACAGTCGGAGGTGGGGCCCTGCCAAAGATTAACACTGTAGATCCCTGGGATGGGAAAGATGGAGAGGTAAGAGGCTGGGTGCCAAGGTGGCCTGGCATAGAGCAACTGTCTAATAAATAAAATCTCTATTTTTAAGCCCAGCAGAGAGGACAAACAGGGGTCACAGGCAGCATGTTAATACAAGATTTCCAGTACGCACCCCACCCCAATCTGTTTTGTTGTCTTGGTTATCGACAGCTTCCTGTAGAAGATGATTATGACCTCAGCGACGTGGACCTAGATGACCTGGAGAAGGACGAGTTGTGAGCCCACACGATGCAGGGTCCGAGTCCAGACCGGTCTGGTTCAATCCGTCTCGATCTGGTCTGGCCCCGCGCGACCCCGCCTCCCTTCTCCTGTGGACGAACGGGAGGCGGGCGGCTCGGTTTCTGAAATTCTCCAGAAGAGGCTCGCCAAGACACCTGCAGCTTCTCACACCATGTATGTCGACAGAGGTACTGGGTGGGGTGGGGCTGCCCTTGCAGTGAACTCCCTTGCAGTGAACGCTGAGCACTACATGACTGTGTGATTATATAAGCCCCGCCCTTTTTAGGAGAGGAGTGAGAAGTCGCTCGACTGTTGTTTTCTTTTCAGCCGTTGCTCCTTTTTAGCCACCCATAAACACCTATCTTTTCAAAAGATTGTCCGTAAAACTTCAATGTACAACCTAATGTGACTTTTTGTTTTTAATAATTAATCATTTGTTTGGTGAAAATGTTGGCTGTATTGGCTTTTTTTAGAACATGCAAGGAGGTGTGGGAGGGTGTTACTGTGGGACGTCTTGTGTAGATTTTTCTTACACGACTTTATTTCAATTTTGTGAAAACAAAGTGACATTTTTGTTACAAAAAAATTAAAAAGAAATAAAACAACCAGTCTTCTTATTAATGTAAACTGTGTTACAATATATAAAATGCACAGGCCACCAAGCGCATGCAATACTGCTCATAATGAGCAACAACTTTCAATTAGGATTACAGTACATTCAGTGTATAACTGCAAATTGTCAATACAATATGCAGTGCACACCGTTCTGCAACAAAACCATCAATCAACACTAATACTACAGCATTACGTCACGTAATGTTGGTTTAGTAAATAATTTTTCATTGTAACATAGTCATAATACCTGGAAATGTATATAATCTCACTGTTAAGAGTTTACCATATGGCACTTCACTGAAGCAAAGCAATTGAAATATTTAAAGACAAATACATTTTCAATAAATGTATGTAAACAGAACAGCTTAAGTTGACCGAATTGATTGAATTGGAAAAGGAAGTCACATAAATGCAATATAGATAACTATTGTGTAATGTAAACATTAAAACATGTAACAACATGAAAATAGCATATGAAAAGCATGCGCTTGTGATTTGTTTTTAATAAAATGGTTAGAATTAGCTGCATGCGTGTCTATGTATGGACGGACTAGTCATTTTCTTTTTTTGTGATTACTGTACAGTAGCGTAGTTTCAACTGCCTGTTTGTGTGTGTGTATACACATAGTGTCCTCAGAACTGACGAGAGGTTCCCTGGTCTGATTGTAGTAGCCTGACAATGGACGGGTCACTTTTGGCACCTTTGATGAACTCTTCCAGAGACAGCCTTCCTGTAAAAACAAACCCAAAAGAACAGTTAACAACACTATTTTACCTGTAGGTGGCGATGTTGATGATTTGTTTTAGTGTTGGGCTATAAATACAGTAGCACAATATGTAGGCTTATCTTGTTCAAAATCATTTACAACATAATGTCGTTGTTTTTAATGCAGTTTTATTGTATGTACATATTGTATGTAATTGGGTGCCATACATGGAGCTCCTTTAATATTGTTCTTGAACCATAATAAGTTGATATACATTCAGCAACGTTAACTACAATGTTCCCGAGTCCTGACCATGCTGAAATAAACATTGCAGACAAAGGACAAACGGCAGGTTAAGCCTCTGTGTAGCTGTAGCTTTTTAATCGTATTAATGTTGTTACAGATGCTAGCTACATTATTCTCCCATTCCACCCACCTGTTCCTCCCCCGTCTCTCTCGCCTCTATCTCTCCTATCACTTTCCATACTGCCCAGAGAGGTTTTATAACAAAGCACGTGGTAGTCGATCCTGATTTTCTTTTTCCTTTATTTGTATTTGTGCTCTTGTTATCGCGTTGCCAATACCTTTGCCACCACCACAATATTTATTTTCACTGAAAATAGATATTCAGTAGGCTAGTGTTAAAATAGTTACATAAAGGCTGCAGTGACTAATAAGAGATATGGAGGCATTGAAGATTTGCACAAATATTCTTATGTGATCTTAACTTACTCAAATTTATCTTAACCCTTAACTATAGGGGAATTCCACACACAAACATACAGTATGTTTGGTCTGTTTGAAAAGTATAAGGGAAGATATGTAGCTACTTCAGGTTCAAATTTAATTTTTGTTTTGTATTTGGTAGAAGACATCTGTCAAAAGTATGTCATGGTGACATGATTTCAACATTCCAGTTTTAAGTATTCAATTTAGTGGGAAGGGGGGGTCAGTATCAACAGTAAATAAGCTTTAAATGTACAATTGTACTGTATATATTTACATATTTGTACAGTACAGATATGTAAATATCTACCCTCTTAGAATCTGAAACTAAACACCAATGGCACTGGCAGAATCTGACGTTCATATGAAACGACTATATTTCGAAGAAGGTTCTATTTTCTTGGAGCGTTAAATCCATAAAAAGTAATTGAATCTGCAGATTTTATAGGTCCTCCTTCAATTTTGCTTTACGTTTTGAACATCATAAAAATGCATTCCTTAAAGCTTTCGAATGTCAATACCAGTGGCCTTGTTAAGATTCTCAAAAATGTAACTGCATTCATTGATCTACAAAGGAATTAACCAATATAATGTATGTTGGACATAAGATTTCTGATATTTGAACTGAACATATAAACAAATACATATCTCCCTTCAGTACACCATTAGGAGCTCAGCCCGCCAAATAGGACATTTGTGTTACAGTGTTAACAGTGCCATGGCTGTGTGGAAACCCCAGATTATTTGACAGTGTGCTCACAGAATGGACAGCTCATGAACTGTAAGGAGATATTCATGAATTTTACTAATGTGTATTGGATGACAATGACTTACACAACTTTTAATAGCAGTTGTTTCCAGAAACATCATGACATTGACTTTTTAGCAAAAAAACAAACAAAAGCAGACTCAAATCTCTACCATCATGTATTTTTCTCAAAATTCCCAGGTTCACAAACACCCTCCGATGGATGCTAGTGTGATTATGAAAAATGTATGATTCCACGAACAGAGGGCCAGAGTTTAAAGCAAATCATTTTGAAAATCCTCTCTCAAAAGTTACATCTCAAGAATACACAATATCAGGTACGCAAATGAAAACAACTTATTAATAGTTAATTGTGGAATTCCCCTTTAAGATCTGCTTTGAACAGAGGCTGTGTGATTTTGTCGATGATTTGGTTAGGTGACAAAATAATAATGTAGTAAAATGACCCAGGTTCATGCAGTAGAAAACTGACCATATATTATCTAACAGTCTCACCATCGTTGTCGATGTCCATCTGTCTGAAGATCTTATCAGTTCGCTTCTCTGGTGTTGATTCATCTTCAGGCATCTTCATCACTGATGAAACCATCTTGTATATTGCCTGATAAGGATGGTTAAGACAATCTAGATACAGTAAATTGGAATAGAGTATGTGCAGTACATAGTGCTGGGACTATGGCTAACTGTTTAGAATGAAATGGACCTCTATTTGTCTTCTAACTTACAGATGAAAATATATGTGTAAAGAATATTGCCTACTCTGCACACACTGCACCTTATCAAAAAGATGCTTTAGTGAGCTTCCGGAGAAAGCTTAACTGACGCAGTTACATTTTAACAGGGGTACTGTATTTCTCCACATTAGTTTGTATGTACAAACACAACAAATTGAGCCAATATTGATAATGCCTGGAGGCTGCTTGGTACACCATACTAAAAGAGTAAATAAAGTCACAATGGAAAAACAAAGAGAGCAACCTCTCATTCCATATTGGAAAGTGAAACTATTAACATAACATTTAAGCCAAAAACATATAATATTCAAATACAAAACAAACAAATGTTAATAAAAATAAAAATGTTCTATATAATTCTCTTATTTAGTACATATTATATTTCTCATAATACACTTAACAGACTGTATGATGGTATGGCAAGGTTTCTAATGGTTCTCTTCAAATCTCATAGCAACTATAAACCAGAGAAACGACTTTACAGTTTCTTCACTTTTCTTTGCACTTCACAAGATTTGTAGGCTGTATTACATAATTGCTGCTCTATTTCTGACCTGCGTTGCATAATTATCTATTTAGAGACACAAGAATGCCAAGCTGCTTTCAAAGAGGTACCAAGCTGGTGAAAATGCTGATGATAAGACATGCATCACTTACCCTAAGGCAAAAATACAAATATGTCCCCTTACCTGGACGATCTCCAGCATCTCTGCTCGGCTGATGTAGCCGTTTCCGTCCAGGTCATACATGCTGAAGGCCCATCGGAGCTTCTGCTCCAGACCCCCGCGGGACGTCACGCTCAAGGCGATGATGAATTCCCGGAAGTCGATGGTGGCGTCGCTGTTGGTGTCGAATGTGCGGAAAACATGCTCGGCGAACTTGGAGGCGTCGCCGTACGGGAAGAAGTTGGCGTAGATCTTCTTGAACTCCTCCACGGTGAGGTGGCCCGTGGGACAGTCCTTGAGGAAGCCGCGGTACCACTCCTGCAGCTCGTGGTCAGAGAACTCCGTGTTCTCCCTGAGGTCGTTCAGGACCTCTGGTCTCAGCTTGCTGTTCTGTTTCCCCATGGCACAGACAGGCAGACAGACAGACAGACAGGCAGATGTCGACTTGGTAGTCGTTGCCACTCGATACTGTCCTCCCCACAGGCCTCAACTGTCTTCCTCTGCTCCTGTGGGGGAAGGATGGGCGGGGGAGAAGTAACTCTATTTACCATCCCTGTGTGAATTACATAAATGATTCATGGGTTCAATAAATCCTCTCCGTCTGTGTGTTAGAATATACCCCCGTGCTAAACGCTTATCGCGGTGAGCAAAGTGGTGATTCAGCTGAAGGGAACTCATAAACCTGGACAGCTGAGACTGTGTCTATGAAGAGAAGACAGATAAGCTTACAGAGGATGTGCTGTGAGCTTCTCTCTCAGAGGGTGGATGAGAACTGGTCTCCGTGGATACAGCACGGTGATCATTTATTGACTGTTCGCTGCATGGTGGTGGAACTGTCCTGGGGCATTGTAAGTCTCAATAAAGCCACTTTCAGAAAGGGCAGGGCTTGTTACCGAGTCACCTTGTTTGATCAGTAACATGGCAAATATCAGGCCAGAATTTTTAAAGCACCAAAGAACTTCTGTTAAATCCCAGACCACACACAGTAGTATGTTCACATACTCACAATTATGCATGCAGGCTTGCAATATGTTTAATATTAACAAGAAAAACATTTACTTCCATTGACTGCCAATGTTTCTCAAAAACGAACAAATATGTACATGGTGTGTACAAAGCTGTTCCGCGTCTAATGGGAGTATGTTTCAGCTGTTTGCAAAGTCAAAATGTTAATGTCATCAAATGTATTTCCATTTTGGATTAAAAAATATATTCAATTAAAAAAGGGTCAAGGGTTTAACCAGCAAGATGCATTTGTACACTTTTACTGAACAGTAATAATAATAACTGCGCATTGGGTAATTATTGTAATTATTGTAATTATTATTATTATTAATGCAAAGGTGGAATATTTGTTAAGGACAGCGTGCTAACAGAGTACATTTGTATCAGTTTCCATGGCAATATTTTGAAATATTATGTTTATTCGTGGTTGCAGAGATAATGTTCATTCGTTGATGTTCATGCGTGTCAACGTCTCCTGAAGAAGACGGTAGCCAGGGTATGAACCATTACACTCAATATTTTCCGAGGCCATCATGTGGCGGTTGCTAAGGCAAAAAAGACTATGCCAATATGTGCGTGTGTCTGTGCACACATCTATGCACACAAGAAGACAGCAAAGAGCACAGCGAGTGAAGGTAAAGACCAAACCACATGCATTAGGCTAAGAGATATAGCAAACACGGCTCCTTTGTTTAGAGTACCTCGTCATTATAATCGTAAAAGAAAATCCACCCTGACCTCAGACATTCATAACAATGCTGGTATACTCTATATAGGTTTGTGTGGTGGGACAGAAACATTAGTGGGGGCAGGGGGGTGAAAATAGAGAGAAATTGCCATGGTAAAAGCAAAGTATGAGCTGTGGCAAACATCTTTTCGCATCTTTAGCGGAAAGACAGTGAGAGGAAATTAGTTATTTCAAACAATATTGCCTCCCTATTGTCTTGGTTTCAACTAATATGTTCCCTTAGCACTGCTGTTATTGGCAGGAGAATAATTCTGTCAGACAGGACAAAGGGATGCTGCATAAATTGCACAGGTCTTTTATGCGCACAGACCAGTCATTAGTCAAGAGGTAAGAGGCACATGTAATTTCCTGCAGCTTCAATGAAATGTGATTCGCAGAACACTAAGAGGAGATGAGGGAAAGGGCAGGCATGTTAAAGCCATCTTTAACATGCAGCAGCGTCTTTTAGGCTAATGGTCAGGAATAAGAGTCTCCCATCCATTCAGGCACAACTGCACTGACCACACCCCTTCCGCCCTAACATAAAACAGGATAAGGAAGTGTGTCTCCTCAGAGCTTCCATGACGTGGTGCACTATTCCAGGGATATTATAGCGTTCAGCCTGAGGTGGACCAGACATAAATATGGGTGTTGCTATGTATTCCCCATACGCACTAACCCACATGAAAACCCAAAGATTCCATTCTGCATGATAGAAAAGCACAGCCTTCATTTTGTACAGAACCTCTAAAGATAGTTGGGCTCCAAATACACACTGCTTACACAAAAAGCGCTTGTTATTGTGCTTTATGAGCACAGTAGGCAATAACATGGGAACGTATTAAATTCTAGGTCGTCTATAACTGAGGAGAATGCATTTCCATTTCACATTTTACTCTCATGATGCCAATTGACCCGTTCATTGAGGTTTCATAGAAATGGAATATGCTTATTATTTACATCCATTTCATCCAGGTATTCTGCACTGGTTTATATTGAAAGGACCTATCAGCTATATCTGTGTTTTACCTTATGAAGTGTCCATAGGATACAGTATAAAATGAATATTTCAAATGCACCCATTATGTTTCTATACTATATATATGCTATATACAATATACAGTATACTATATACTATATATACTATATAAGGAGCAAACAGGGAATATATATAATACGACACTACTTTAAGTATAATTTTCTAAATTACTATGATACAAAAATAAATCTTATTCTATTCTTGTGTTGCTGAGGAACTTTGCTTTCATATACCATGAGAGAGAGAAATAAGATAACCTAACCAGATCACCACATTACAAAGGTTTTTTTTTTGAGCCTTAAAAATAAGACCTCTTTAATCTGACACATTTGAATAGATTTCTAAATCCTGACATTCCATTTGTTGCCTATTGCTGGGAGCACCTTGTGTTGCCCCCCCCCCCCTCACTGTTTTACTTCCCTGGGGAGGTTGTGATGGAGGCACCCTATTATGCATGTACACATATACAATTAATCATATCATCAGAGCTACCAGTGTATTACCAATATGTCATTCAACCCTGAAAAATGATAAATACCAGGAACGTCCTGGCTTTGTAAATTGTCACCGTAGATTGATAGTTTGTGGGTTTCCATGCGAGTGCATGATAAAAACAATCTAATAGCAGTTATCACTTTTACATGGTTTATATGTGTGTGTCTCTGTGGCTGTGCCTGTTTATCGTACACTTGTGGCTGTGTGTAAGCGAGTTCCTTCCCTTACAGAGGGATGCATTTCCTCCAGTGATAGCCATATAAAGTTGGATTGAGCTCGGGGTTCGAGTGGCGCTTGACAAGTCCACGTTCCACTTTTAGTGTGTTTGCAGTTCCCCTCAATCAGATTAACAGTCTCTCCCTGGCTGCTGTGCCACTACAAACCTCCCCCGCCACCCCCCACATCCATAGCCTAAGCTGCACGCCATACTTTCCCTTTCTTTCCAATGGGCTTCCTGGATAATGAGACCATTTCACACAGGCTATGCGGCCTACCCCCAAGGCATAACGGGGCTCCTGTAAAAGCCTGTATGAAGGCTTCATTATTATTCCACAGAAAGGAAGAATGATACATAGTAGATATACAGTACATGTTATACAAAAATAAAACTGAAATTGGTCGGTGACAGAGAGCAATGGTATAAAACATATAGTGTGGGTGTGTGGTGCGCACACTTGTTTAGAGAGATAGATACAGCTAAATGCGTACAATTCCTTAAAAAATTATTCCCAGCAATGCATTCATCTCTGGGTCATTGAGCACTGGGAACAGCAGCACTTGTTAAAAATGATGTTAGACAGGCTTTGGTACAGCCATGACTAGAAATGGAAGAAACCCTCTAATGTACACAAACAAGCATTTGGGCATTTCACAGATCAGATAATCACAATGAAAGTAAGCGTACCATGTTAACCATTTGGAGAATTCACAGTATATCCCCCAGAATATAACTGCCATCACATCTTACTTAATGTTGAACCGAAGGGTCTTGCTAAATGTTTCCCATTGTCAATTCCACATAAACACCACTGAGAAAATATTATTCTTGCTGTCTGTATTATGCTTCCAGTGATAGGAATGGAAAGAGAATTAGCTGATAAGCTTTGGTTCACAGAGTGAAAGTAGCTTGTTTCATTTGTCATGTTTACGACGTACAGTACACCCTGAGTGGAAAGATGTTGGAGAAAAAGCTGTTTCCAGTCATTCTTGCTCTCCCTATTGCTTCATATTGCCCTGTATCAGAGCTGAGTCCCCTGACACACCAGTAGTCAAGGCAACAGGATAGCTGTGCTATGGCTTATGAAAGACGGGCAGAGTAACAATATGGGGCATATAGGGCAAATTGGCTATGTGAAGACTATTTTATCAGATATAAATATACGGTAGGTTCAATGATATATAAAGTTTGGTCAGTTTAATCCAGTATGTAGCATACTGCTCTATAATCATTGACTTCAAATCTAGTTATTAGCCTATAGGTTATGAAGAAAAATATGAGTTGACTTACCTTTTTCTCACTTAAATACACTACCTTCAAAAATAATTTATTATAATATTTATTCTTCAGTTGGTCACTTTGTATTGGCAACAATTGTTGTATAGGCTACTTGGTTAAATGTAAGATGCTGTAGGATTTGAGAGTTTCATCTACAGATAAAACAAAATATTAACGAGAGCATGATTGTAAAAATCAACAAAAACACTGTGCCTCCCCTTTTCCTTCCATGGAAAACTTACTAGCAGCACTGCAAACAGTCCTGTTGTAGCTGTGCCTTCATTTGTATGATTGACAGGCAAGGTATGTAAGATTGACCAATAAGGAAGGCCCTGACAGGTCAGAATTTGGGGCCCCTTCATACTGTAAACCTAATTGACTTAAGAACTAGTGGGTATCAACCAGAGTCTCACAGAGCAATTCACTCAGATAGCTGACTGACATATATGGCATTTTAAAGAAATAACACAGTGCAGCACATTTGAAGGTCTAGCAGGCTATGGCATCTTATAGGATTTTTGACTGTTCAAAATATGTCAAGACCGTTAGGATGGGATGGGATATCCCAAGTGGTATTATGACCACACCTATTATGGACCATACAATATTGTGTTTTGATGCTGACTACACATCAAACGTTACTGGCTACAACAATAACCTGTTGTTTATTTGGAAAGGAATTGTCCCGAACAATTTACCGTCTACAACTAAGCCTAATTAGGCAGTCATTAAATGTTACATGTGCATAGCCTATAGTTTAAATGTGATGAAGCCGTTTCAGCTGTAGCTCTTCGTGAAAACTTACCTAATAAAGACCAAGGAACTGCTGTATTTTCCGGTTTCGTAATGCTCTTTTCATAAGCCCTCTACGTGGTATACTCGTTACGGTACCGTATCGTAGTCTATTCCTAACACTTACGGTACTGTAAGCTACTTATAAAAAGTCGTGTATTGCAACACAAGAAAAACATGTAGCGTGTGGTGAATAGCCTCTTCATCGGTTGCTATTTTTTGTTAATCCATAAAATTTGGAGTGCAAAAACTTTTTCCTTTCAAAGATAAGCGTGTTTGTAGTTTGAGTTGCCTATAATTTTGGTTACGATGTGGAACGGACCTAGGTTTTCATTGGATTCGCCCAAATTACAATCTCGGGGGAACCACTGTCACAGGAAAGACTATAAATGTACTGTAGAAAGCGATTAACATACTGTATCTAGTTTGTAGTAAAAACATATATATTTATAATAACATAAATATACATTTGACATGTTAAGGGTTGTATAATGTAACTATGTATAGCTATGGATTAACAGTGTACTCCCTCCGACTAGAATAGAACATTCCACTGTCGCTCAGAAACACCAGTTTATTCCATTCTCCTTGTAGTAACTGAGCAGCGCCCAATGGAAAACATAAAAATGTTGCCAGCTCATGCAAGAGCTGAAGGATTATGTAGAAGAAAACAATTATAATGAGTAAAACCATGAACAGCACTGAGAAAGCAAGATTGCAAATTAAAATAACAAATAACAAATAACAATTTTCATTTTATTATGAACAGGATTTAACATGAACATTATTTGCCAATTACCATTATGATAAAATAGAATATTAGGCCTACATATTAATATGGGGAGATAGGTGACTGCAAACATGCAGACATAAACTATATATAGGCCAAAATAAACAAATATAATCGTATATACTTTAATACTTTAATAATTTACTCTTTGTCTTACTTCTAAAACAGACACCCCTCAAACCAATTGTTTTCTAAATTGTCAAGCAGAAAAATATAAAATGGCATTACAACCTAATTTAGACTCACTTTTACTATAGGGTTAATGCATGGAATGTGACTGTTTATTGATAACTGTGACAGAATACCTTCCCTTCTTGTAGTTTGGAGTGACTAGAGACAAGGCAGCACTTCAGCTCTGTGATACATTATTAACCGTGTGTGTGCGTGTGTGTGTGTGTGGAGTGTGTGCGCGCACGCACACGCGTGTCCTGAAGCCTGACACCTGTTTCTGTTTCTAAGCGCATGCAGTGTTTATCTCGTCCTAAGAGTGTGTGTGTGTGTGTGTGTGTGTGCGTGTGCGTGTGTGCGTGTGCGCGTGTGTGTGCACGTGTGCGTGTGTGTCCCGACTGAGTGTTATGGAAAGAAAGGCTAAAAAACATGTACTTTTTGCAGTTACAAAAACAAAATCTAATTTGCAATGCATTTTTTCTCATCCACTCTTTTACAGTTAATTGTCCTTGATGTTCAGTTCAAAAGCAAGATAGGAAGTGGATTTTTGCATTGCACTGCAAAGTCCTATAATAATGCACTAGAGGTAGCTATATAAACTCCACCGATAGCTCCTCTATAGCTGTGGTATCTATCCACTTAGTCCATATTTGTATCAATGAGTGGCCACCAGATGGCAGAGGTGGGTTTTCAGGAGACAGCCCAAACGGGTCCATAGTTTGTGAGAGGGGTGTTCACAGCGCAGTCTCTTTGAGCCAATGATTAAAGAGTATTCTTTATGTGCATATAATGCTGATATCCTCTGTGTACTGAAAGCAGATCTTATATCCACTAGGCAGCCACCCAAATGCACACGCACTCACAAAGACAAGCATACACACGATTCACATGACACATTTGTTTTTAATGATTATAATATGATTATAATACAATCATGTAGTCTACTTTGTAACAGACATGACAAAAAAATAAAATACAATAAAATAAAATAAAAGGCATGGTCGAGCAGCAATGGTGTTATATCAGCTGCAGGACATGCTTTAGGTAAGAAGTGTGTTGAATGTGTGAATATGCAAACAAATGGGAAATAAAGTACAAATATTATATATTAATTAAAATAGCCTGTAGAGTTAGAAGCAGGAACCTGTTTACCTGCTTTACCCACATAGATGATCAAAGTTCATCAAGATATTGTTTATGCTTTTTGCCATAGTGAACATTGTATCTATATTAATCAAAATATCTTGATAAATCTAATGAAGAGGTTGATTGACTGAATTGGGAAAACAATTCCATGACAAATAAAACAACCCTATTTGGTATGTATGTTTATTATAAGTTATGCAAGTTAATCGCACTGGGTCAAACATGTTTCAGTTTTAGTTTTGTGAGTTTACCTTTTTTCAAATAATGGCTTGCGAGTGAGCGCCACATGCTTTGATTTGACCTTAATCAGAGTGGAGCAATGCTCCCCAACAATGTTCTATCCCTCTGTCAATAGACATTGGCATTGATGTCTAATTCTAATTTGGGTAAGATTGTATATATAAATATTGTAAACGTTGCCTATATGTATAATAGAAATAATTTGAAATAGTGACAAGAAATTGTATGAAAAACATTTTGTTGTACAATATGTACAAAACAGTGTTTTTGTTGCGTGTAATGTGTAACAAAATACCGCATTCTTATCATATGTTTAATATGGCACTTTTATTGTCCCTACCGATGACATGGATTAGACTAGAGGTTTCCAGCTGTTGACTGCATTAGTGTAAACTAATCTTGCTATATTGGTTTGCTTTGCTATGCAGTTTTTCATTGAATAATCTAGGCTATACTGAAAACCAATAAAGCATCAAACCTATGTAAAGGAATACATTTTTTCAATCCAATTTCCAAAATATTTGGGACAGTATGCTAATAAAAACAAAAATGTCAGTTTTGTCAATTATATTAACCATGTAATATATTGGAAATGATACAACAACAACAACAACACATATTTGATTTTACACCTTGAAAAATCGAATTGTTTTGTGAAAATATACACTAATTTCAAATATGATGATTGCAATCCACTCCAATTAAACATGGGACATTTGAGTGTGTATTACCACTATATGACATTATATTTCCTTGAAGTGTGTGTACACTGTGACGACACCTTTTTGTGAAGTTTAGAAAGTAGGTCTTCAAGTGTACAATTGTACAGGGCCTTCATTGTACTTTGTGACCAGTGCAAGTTACTCAAGAATTGTAATAAGTTACTAGTTACTTATTACTCCTTCAAGTAATCACATTACATACATTGTATCTTTAGAACCACTAACCATTGTAGGTACAGGTGAGGTGAGGTCATCAGTAGAAGACCAAAGGTTCAATACAATGCAAATATGATGCTCAAGGTTCAATAACTCAACCTACATTTCAGTGTTTAAAGGCTGAACATGTCTGCTATCTCAAGATATACAGCCACAACAAAATGAATATTATGAATATACTGTAAATGTTAAAGAATATAACATACATAGACAAATACAATAAATATAAATCTAAAAATACATATAAATGTACGTGTAAATACAAAATAAAATACATGAATTGTAAAAATCTGAGAAACTGTTACAGTGGTCTCTTAATTCTTTCCACAGCTGTATACGTTCACAGAGCATACCAGTGATAGTAGGATGACAGCATTTTGTTTGGCCGTGTGCCAAACATCCTTGTTGCATAACAGAGTCTTCTACTTGTACACAATAGCCTACGGAATGTGTCATGTTATGTTACATATTGCCCCTGTGGTGGTGTTTAAATCTTAGATCTTAGAATACTATGAGGTTACTTGTGGCGTCCTGCAGAGCTATGTACTGGGTACTGGGTATATTGGATGATATACTGTAGTCTACACCATATGACATTAAAGGCAGGGTCAGTCATTCTTGCTAACTTCGAGCTCAAATCAAAACCGCGGTCCTCCACGACGCCGGTTCATACATCGAAATGCATTATAAACCAGTGTAGTGCTTCAGCTTTGTTGACGCGAGCGCTGTTCGCCACTTTGTTTATCTTCCTATTTACAGAGCCAGGGCTGTGTAGTATATGATAGAAAGGTAAGATAGCGAAATGCAAAGAGATATTTGTTGCATTTTACAAAAAGTGTATTAGCTTATATTTAGCTTACAATAGCTGACTATACATGTAATACTGTGCTGATGATTCCCATCTTTATATGCCATTATAACTTGACATCCAGTCTAACCACAGATTTCTCATGATGTCTCTTGGAAATTCAACAATATAATTGTTCTGCTGCTGAACAAGATTGAGATGTTATGTAATAGTTAGACCTACTAGGAATAGACACCTGCTTAAGGACACTATGCAACTTTGACAACTGTGCTGTACTGTTACTCGGAGGAATTCAGCAATAATCCCGGGGGTTATATTTGACTGCACATTCGCTTTGATTTGCATTTTAAAGTTATTACTAGAATAAAAATGTCCCAACTCTGCAACATTGCAGATATTGACCCAATTCTGTCGCTGAGTGATGCAGAGGCCTTAATTCATGCATTTGTATAATCGTGTCAAGACTACTATAAAGGCTTTCTCCAAAGTGATTAGGATCTTGAAATTATGGGCATTAGCCTAGCCTCATGATACCATCCTAATCTAAAAGAGCAATTGACTCTGCAGACCATTGAGAAGGTAATGTCATGAATGGCTCTTGACTTCATTTTAGCACGTTGGTGGTCTATAAAGTGACAGGGTAGAAATTAACCTCCTATCAAAGGTAAATGAGAAGATGAGGTGGATGTTTGAACCTATTGTTACCATCACCAACACCAAGCAATGAAACTGAGAAAATGAGACAAAGTAGTCTAGATAACCTTTGGTAGACATCGTGACCTCTGGACTGCAAAGTCATCCAGGTTGTTATTGTTGTTGTTGTAATGTTGCTATTATGCAATCTGCTCACACTTCTCTGCAAAAAAGCCATAGTACTGTACATTTTAAGACATTTTTAATACATTTGCTTCTTGGATGTTGCCTAACATGAATAATCCTTTGCCTAGATAATACAAATGATATTTATCCTGTGGTAATGATTAGATCATATTCTTGTTGGAGATGGCCAGAGAAAAGACTGGGCATGTCTGTCTGCTGTGGTGGGGACATTCAGTGTATTATTATCGTTCCTGTTCTTGTTCTGACAGAAGGGTAAAACGGATACGATTAATATTGCTGTGTAATGATGAGCCTTATCACATTTACTGAAATTACCTGTTAGTAACAGTTAGTTTGATACAGCATATAGGGCATGAGTGTATCATTTATTATTTACTTACCCCTTTTCCCTTTTGTGCCGTCTGAGATCAATGACATAGCTACATTGATCTTGTCTGAACTTTGAACAGGTGCATTGGGGCTTAGAAGGGATAATTCCTCAACTCTATGGACTGTGCAAAGACATTTTGAAGACTTTAAGCTTGACGTAAAAATACACTTTGAATCCAACAAAATTAGAGCTTTAGAGCGCAGTCTATTTTTGACATGCTGTGTTTGACATTACATCATGATAGGAAACAGTGGGCAAGGTCCGTCCACATTCTTTTGATGTTAAAATGGTAAATTACAAAAAAATTGTATCTGTGTATTGAATTCGTTAGCAACCCTAACCCTAACCCTCAGCATTTGTTTTTCCCTTTTAAAACACATCACCTTCTAGAGCGGTTTTCAAACTGTGGGTCAGGTCCAACAGGTGGGTCACTGAGTGGGAGTAAGTGGGTCCCGAAAAGATTTTGTGCATCTCTAAATAGATTGGTTGCATAAAGATGGATACAGATATTATGTTTTTAAAGTCGGTGAAGTACGTACAATAGTGACGTTATCACTGTTGTTTTTCCCAGGTATATTTCTGCTTACCTAGGTCTTATCACCCCTAGTCAGCCGTTACTTGTGTAAAGTTAAGCATAATATTTTTAGTGTTTTGGTGTATTTCTCTCAGCACTGCATGAATGGAGTGATGATAAAGACCATAATGTCACAGCAGGCAACATATAGGGCTCACATTGGCCCCTCCTCAAAGCATGTCCATCTTCAGCGTGGCTGACGGCTTGGAAGTCAACGACTTGGTAAATGAACGCATATCAGCATGGCAAGGTTTGACTCATCGTGGACAAATTTGCCAGTGGAAAAGCTCCATACAGTATGTATCAGACATTCAGCACCAGTTGCTTATGTGACATAGTGCTAATGAACAGAAGATGCATGCTGATCATATAACCCCTACAACAAATACTGACATTTCCATGATACCATGAAATCACTTTAGTAACTACATTTATTTGTGTTATATTTATATTTGTTAACATGCACATGAAAGACATGCATGTCTTTCATGTGCATGTCTTTCATTGCAATGTATTTTCACCACAGAAAGTTTGAGAATTACACTACATATATGTAATATATGTAGTATATATGTAATATATGTAGTGTAATTACATGGCCTATGGCCGTGTCCCAATTCAGGGGCCGCATCCTTCAAAGGCTGCATTCGAAGACCGGTTGCGTCACGGCAGCGCGACTAGGCCGTCTCATTTCGAAGACTGCTTCGAATGCGGCCGCGAAATGTAGCCTTCTTTTGCAAGACCGCAAAGTATACACCAGTTGGATCCTTCACGGTCCAACATATCCCAGGATGCAATGCGCGCAGCAGGTGACGAGCATAATTAAATAATAATAATAATAAAAGGCTCACTCATTACGTGACGATAATGACGTCATCGATAGTGTTGCTGAAAGAACACAAGTACGAGCATAGGTGACGAGACAGATTTTAAATGGAGGACGAAACACTAGAAGCAACCACTTTTGTGTTGTGCTTAAACTAAAGTGAATTATGAACGATGCATGTAAAAAACTAACAAAAAAAATTCTCAAAACATTTTGTTTATAAAATATCTCACCGATTTTAACTGACTTTAGCTGTCTGTGTACCATGTCTTTAACGTACACCTACTACCGTACCGATACGTTACATTTCGTTTAAAACTTTTCACCGTACAATAGAGTTCAGATGTTGACACTACCGAGATTATGATGATTATATATGTCATTTATTTATAGACCAAGGTGAATTACTACTAGGTGAACTACTATCTGGCCTGTACTACAGTAAACCCGTTATTTTCATTTGACAGTGTATCACTGTAAGCTACACAGTGTAGCTCTACACTCACTAACACTCGTAAATTATATATTACGGTGCATTTATTTGGCGTTTTGGTGTGAAAACATATATTTGGTGTTGTTTAGGGAGCAAAGATCATACTAGCGGTACAATGCTGTATCGAATGACTTCGGTGTCATTCTTACCTGCAGCTGTCAAAGGTAGCTAGCCAACCGGGTGTGCTTCATGAGGCTAGACCGTTTCATTTCACAACGCTTGCGGTCTACGAAGGTTAGAACTCCGTAGCCTACTACGTCCTTCGAAGGATGCGGTCCCTGAATTGGGACACGGCTTAACTACATTTAACGTTTGGACTACTTAGCGTAATAGTCTCACAACACAATTACCTAGAGTCTAGAGAAGAGCAAGTAATACTTGGTTAGCTAATATGTGGTAAAATGTTAAATCTGAAACTCATCCCATTTTGCCATAGTTTTTTTCATTTAAGAAGAACTGTCCATCCAATTTTCAGCCCCATTGACATCAACAACTAAATAAAATAATTTACAAAGTGATATATTGGCCCTACTAAAGGCCCATATTGTACCAGTATCTTTTAATATTAGAGTATGTGTATTATTTATATATAACAAGCTGTTATGTATCAGTTACTCCTTATGCACATTTAGCTAAGGTATAATGCATAATAAAAATGTTGTACTTTTTTTTTTAAAGCAAGCCAACTATAGTGAAAAAACATCATCAATATCATATGTGCATCATACAAAATTAATTTGTACAGTAAATAAATATCTAGCTCATTGCTCATTATAAACAGGCTAGTCTCTAAACACTCTGCCTTTGTCCCTTCACACAGTAGGGTTGAATGAACTTTGAACCTTTAATGTACTGTCTGTGCCTTTTAGTCCCACTGATTTAACCTAGCTGAGTGTATAAAAGACCCACACTAAAGCCAAGGAACCAGTCTCGTCTGAGTACTGGCCAACCCCAAAGGAGAGGGCTTCAAATCCACTATGTGGGACTCAAATCTCTACCTATTGGTGCTACTGAGTACATCTGCCCTGGCTTGTGAGTACCTCATAGTATAATATATGATATTATTATCCTCAATTACACAGTAGTATCTATTGCAGACAAAGTAACAAATATATTTCCTTTTACTTAAATAACTGTGTGTTTACTTCTATTGCATTTAAAAAAATATTAGGTGTAAAAATAAAATGTTTTGTCCTAAAGTCCTAAAGTATATCTGCAATTTTGTCATATATTATAATTCTAATAATGTTAATATTTTTGAGATTATATTTAATTTCAATTGCCTTAATATAGTCAATAAAAATAGCCAAAAGTATCTGCAACATTTTACCACCATGCATATTGTTTAGTTATGTTAGGATGGAATGGGATGGGAATTGTTGAAAATAGCACATTTTATTAATTATAAACAAATAGGCTTCAATATGGAATAGGCAAAATATATAGTGGTCAGCCTAACAAAATGAAACTTTGTAGGATGAATGTGTGCCACAAAACAATAACATTTTGTATTGTGACATTTATTTATGTTGTATTCATTTATGCAAGAATTAGCGCATATGGGCAACCAAATCTAGATGTAAGTGCAGCAAATTGCTGCAGAACATCTTGTGCCAACCATTGTCAAATAATAACATTCAGACATCAGGTGCAAATGCTCTGATCATTACTTATGGTGGGCAAACAGGTGAAACTTTGAACTGTGTTGTTGTCGTCGTTTTCTTAGGAAACTTAGTAAATTATTTAAATCCATTAAATTGAAGGCCTTGCATGCAACACCAGAGGCTGCAAAGTGACATTCTTTAAGGGTGTGCTACTATGTCTAATTGTGAATGGGGAATTGCTCTTTGTAACAATATGGGGACGGAAAGTCACAAATAACCTTTTGCCTCATATGACACCAGAACCAACTCATGCGTTGATGCTGCCAGATGCTGTTTCAAAACTGATTGCAGAACAGACCAGTGCAAATATGCACTCCACTGCTCTTCTGCTTGCAGTGTTGCATGCTCTAACTCATCAGCTAAATTATATAAAATAAATGCTATTATTTATCTTTATTTGTTCATTATTCATTAGACACCGGTGGCACTGCGTAAGCATTTGTTCTGCCAATGGTAAACAAATATTTCTTCACTAATTCAAACTTGCAACATACCATCATTTAAAAATGGAAAGATAGATAGTTCAAACTTTGATACGCCAATGTGACGTGTTTATGAAGGTCATCAATTCACCCTCCTCAGTAGCCCTTATTTATAAGGGCTAATCATGTAGCCTGCATGTTAGCCAACACTTTTACAATATTATATATGCTTATATGTTTTGATTAAATTTAATTATTTCACGATCATGTCCTTGGCAAGCATAACATGAAAAATAAGTACTATTATTAACCAGTTAGTTAATGGTAACAGTAAAATAAAATAAAACGTTTTTCTGGATGTAAGTTACTGGATCTATATTTTGTTTTATTAATTTCCATAAATTAATACAAAATAAATACTGAAAATGTTTTGCAGTGTACTTTCATCCCACACATTTTCATTTTAATTGACTGGCAGCAGTTGTTTTGCTCATTGGCCTGTTGCTTATTGAAGCCAGTTCATCTTAGAGAAACATTCTCATTATTAGATTTTTGCATTTTTGTAGACTTTTAGTATTTTCAACTTCATACATAAATTCATGGTGGGGGAAAAATGCTGCAGATCATTTAAGGTTTAAAACTTTTTTTAATTATCTGTGCTGGCTTACTATAGCACATATTATAAATTGTCTGCCTTTTTAACAGATGCTGAAGATGAAGAGTGTTTGTGTAAGTTACTTTTTTTAAGTTTCTAAAATAATTATTTGGGGGGGAAAAATGTAATCCCAGTCTCAGTATAGAGTTTCCTTGGACAATGTATTACTATACTATATGTTTCATGTTTCAGTGGCAAAAACATACAAGGCCCTACACAAGTATGAATATCTGTATGAAGCTGAGTCTTTAAATGCAATCAATGGAGCCTCGCAGCTCAGGAATGGACCAAAGGCCTCTTGCAAGGTATTAGTCAATGCAAACACTAAATGAAAATGTAACAACTAAAATGTAGAAAAACTAGAATAAACTAAAATATAAACCTCACTGGTAATGACCAAGGACTTGCTGGTTGGAAACATTTCTAGTGTTCACAATTTAAAAATTATTCAATTAAAATTAATGCTTAAATGTGCATTACATGCCTTTCCTAACAGGTTGAGATTGAAGTGCCTCGGACTTGCAGTTTTATCATTCGCACTACTGGCTGTAGACTGAGTGAGGTGGCTGAAATGGACACAGAAGGCAACCCTGTGTTCAGACCTGCCCCCAGCTCCAGTGACTTTGCCCATGATATGGAGAAGTACGTTAATCTACCATAAATATTGGAATATTATTTAAAGATTCACCCCTTGGCTGTAAATTATAACCAAGAGCTCAAACTTAATAGTATAACATAATATTGTGTGCAAATGTGCATGCTGGCTGTATAAAGAGGTGTAGAGAAGGTGTCAGTCTATAGGAGCTCTGCGGGGGAAGGAGTAGAGAGGCGTGCACATCAGTCGGCACTCGGATGTGGTCGGGACGTATTCTCGGGGAAGGGGGCGTTTTTTCGTACGATTCCAGACATAAGTGAAGGAGGTCACCTTTAAACCCATAACCCCCAGTAATCCCCACACAAGATAAAAAACTTTTTGTTAAATTCTGTGAAATTCTGCTAGCTGCACGTTCTGTGTGCATGTTGAAGAATAATCAGGTGTTTCTAAACAGACATGGCTTTGTAAATGGGAACACAAACAGTATTGTAGATCTCATCACTGATCTCATCGGAGATTCTGACTGAGGGAGCACCCTATGGGATTGAAGTGTGAGAGGTGTTTTTGTTTTGATAGAGTTGAAATACCAACAAGACGTCTCCTGAATGACTGCCTATACTTTTAAGAATTAAAGGGAACCTCGATTATTTTTATTTTAATAAAAAAAAAACACCTGCAACAAACTGCAAAGGGTAACGTCCACTCCTATATTTATTAGATACTCCCTTAAAGCTGTGGTGGAGGGTGTGTATGACGTGAAACTGTATCCCGAGGAGGGAGAGTCGACAACCATCCTCAACATCAAGAGGGGCATCGTCTCCGCCCTGACTGTGCCACTGTTGGAGGAGAACCAAATCAAATACATGGTATTCATTTGTACTTTGCGACAACATGGTCACTTACAGCGGGTCAACATACAGCCACCCCTGAACCGTATACTGGTTTGTCTTTGTTCGCGCACAGCCCACAATCCACGGCAAATGCATTACCGAGTATGCCGTCAACGAGTGGCAGGACATTACCGACATCAGCCTCACCAGAGATCTGGCGAGATGTGACCAGTTTGTCCCTGTCAGAGAACACACAAGTCCCCTGGCCCTGATCTCTGGCATGGTAAAATGGTCTTTGGCCTGACTTCCCAACTCAAACAGTGTAATGTAATGAAAATCTGAACCGCGACTGTTTCGCCGAATGCAGCACTACCCTCTTGCCCAGCTGATCAGGAGCTCCCAGACCTGCGACTACAAGTTTGACAATGACAACAAGCACATGACGTCTGCTGCTTGCACGGAGAAGCACATCCTGATACCCTTCTCTCACAAGTGAGATACTGGTCTCTGATGTAGCAACCTGTTCTGTCAGGTGACGCTAACACACGGTATATGCTCCACAATAGTACCCAACCATGCACTCTGTGTTATCTGACCTGTAGGGGTGAATATGGAGTTACCAACATAGGCAAGCAATCTCTGACTTTTGAGGCAATTTCTGCTCACAACGACAGGGTCTTTGACTACAGTAGGCTTCGTTTTTCTTTGCTTAACATTTGTCTTTATACACAATTTCTTTTAAATGTGTTTTTATTTTGTAATTTCCAATCTATAACAATTGGTCTTTAGATGAGGCCAATGTCAAGGCTCTGCACATGGAGGCTGCAGAGGACAAATCAGTCCTTCAGGATGAGGAAGCTGTCCGGGCTCTGCTCAAAGACCTGGAAAACCTCAGTGAGACTGATGGTGAGAGGAGGGCCCCCCTCTTCCACAAGCTTGTGACCACTGTCCGCGCAATGAATGCCAAGACCCTGAGCTCCACCATCACCATGGCTGTTCAGCAGTCCCCTGTTCTGACCTATCAGGTCTTGGCCCAATGTGGCACCCCAGAGTGCAGCAGTGCCACCATGAATATCATCAAGCGCTACGGTAGCTCTTCGTTGCAGCTGGACACTGCAGTATATGCCATCGGACTGCTGTCCAACCCATCCCCCCTCCTTATCCACGACATGCTGGCCATGGCTAAATACAAACCCTCAAAGCCCATCTTGTATGCACTGAGCATTGCTGTGAAGAGGTGAGTGAACATGGCATGGCTAAGACGAATGCAAATATCCTTCACATTATTAATTTAAGGATGTAGTATATAATACAAGGTCATCATGTTGTGATTTCATTATGTGATCTTAAATAAGATGTTTAATCCACGTTTGATTGATTATGATTGTGCAGATTTTACAAAGCCAAACAAGAGCTGATTCCTGAGATCCACTCTGTTGCTGACTTTATGACCTCCCAACTGGGTGACTGCTCCGGTGATACGGACAATACTTTTTTGACTTTGAGAGTAAGTATCTCCTTACAGTCACAACTAAACCTTATCCTATATTTAAAAAGTGGAGTCAGCGATTGTAAGATAATACACCTTTTGTAAAATCCTACGAATATCTACTCACGGTCGGCAAGACGTGCATTCTGTGTGCGCGCTGAAGAAATAGCCTGATGTTTCTACACAGCCCTAGCTCTGTAAATGGAAATAATGGGATAGGCCATATAAACATAGTGGTGCAGACCACACCACACAACAATATCCCAGCTTTGGCAATGTGTGTCCAATTTTGAGGGCGGAGCTTTTGAAGATATTGGAATACTGACAAGAGAGAGGCTTGTAATTAATTTCTATGAAAGCAAAATTAAGCACTTCTGGTCTTTTAATGGGCCTTACATCATCAACAACATTTTGCTGAGGAGGCTGACGTAACATCCACAAAGCTAAATCTACTATCCATAGCCTGAAACAAAGTACATTTACTTTGAAACAGTTTGTTTCAGATATACTATTGTGGCCTCAGATTGATCGTAGGTAATTGGGAATTAAAGTAACATAAACCAAATACCCATTAATCCCCCCAGAGTGAAATAATATGGTGAAATCCGTGGACCTCCCCATTGATTTGCATGGAACACTGTATCGTTCTGGTCTGGGTGAAGGGTGAAAGGTCCACTCTACAGATACCTTCTGATAACTGGCTGTAATTATAAAAGAGGACTTGAACATGTAAAATATTCTAGTGGAACTTTAAATGAGTGTTATTCTTTTGTGAGTGAGTCAGAACCCCATAAGTATTATCAAAATTCATACAGGGTTACGATTTTCTGTATTATGGTAGTATTTATAACAGTTTTATGCTATTTTACTGAAACCTAATTACTATTTTATTGAAAGCGTTCAAACTGAAAAGTAAATTGTGCACACGTATTAAGTAAGTAGTTGTCGGGACTCAAAGAGCTTGAAGACCACTGACCTAAATGTGCAATATGCAACATATTTAATAGTCTGTCATTTGGTTCTAGGTTATTGGAAACATGGCTGAAGCCATTGGTGCAGCCAGCCCTGCCCTCAAGATGGCTGTGATCCAGTGTGTGAACAAGCCCACAGCTTCCCTGGCTGTACAGCAAGCTGCTATCCAGACCTTCAGGTTGACACCCCTCCCTGAAGAGGCAAGTCCCATCATTAGGACATGAAGTCATCATTAATTAAACTGGCTATTTACACCTGGATATAACATACTGTGATCTAGTCAAACATGCTATATGTATTACATACTGTAGTAGCACATGCTAAGTGCACCCAGGTGTGTCAATGTTTGTGTCGCACACATCTGAACCTCAACCTTATTCAACTGTAAAACACAAATGTAACCATAATATAGTTTGCATTATTGTCCTGACAAGAAACAGATAAGAAGCTTCTGCCTATTATATTATAATTCTGTTTTAGTTTCAAAATACCACCGGGGAAGTCAAACATAGGAGGATAATTAAACATGTGGAAATCAAACTCATGAACCAAAACAGTATTCTTTACTGTGTTCAATGATTTTATATTATTATTATTATTATGGTTAATAATAATAATAATAATATATGTTTACCATTAAATATAATATAGTTGTTGCTTTAAATATAATTAATTAATGACTAGCATCATATACAATTGTTGAGGCTGAACCTTACTCCTGTGATTTTGAATGCTCTTTAATGGTTGTATATAATTTAATGTCTACTGTTAGGAAATACTGTATATCCAAAGCAATCTGTGTGGTAATATATAGCCCATAGTATTAATGTACACTGTATAGTTTATATATAAATATATATAAGTACAACCATGGTCATTTCTTTCTTTCAATTTTAAATAAGTATGTTTTTTTTATTTTTCACAGGGCAGAGAGATTCTCATGCAGGTCCTCCCGGACAGTAATAGCCCTGTGCAGAAACGTATTGCTGCATATCTGGTGCTTATGAAGGACCCTCAGCCAAGTGAACTGGCCCAGCTATTTGTTGCCTTGCTCAAAGAGCAAGACCAGCAGACCAAAAGCTTTGTCTTCTCACACATTACCAACATCTTGTCTTCAACTCAGCCTGAGACCGAAAGGCAAGCAATATATCTAAAGTACCACATCACCTAGCTCAGCTGACAGGCTAAACCTATTGAAAATGAAAGGCAGGGTTAGTTATTCTATTTGAGCTTGAATGCTAACTTCTCTCAAATCATAATATTCCTCCACAGCAGCGCCTCACACATTTAAATGCATTGTGAAGCAAAGCGTAGTATTAAGGCTTTGTTGTTGTGAGCAGTGTACGTCACTTTGTTTATGTTCCTATGTACGGAGCCAGGGCTGTGTGGAAGTACCGGATTATTTTTTCAGCACACACAGAGAATGGTAATCTAGTGAAATTTTAGGAGATATTTGGTGAATTTGATTAAACGTGTATTATCTTAACTTGCAAAATATGCTATATGCGACTATACCATATTGGCATGTTTGTCTGTTATCTTTTATTACTTATTTATTTTTCTCTTTTCTTTTTTCATACAGTCTAAGAGAAATGATCCGTGCTGCACTGCAGGGTAATGAGATTGGAGCTGTCATGGACCCAACTACGTTTTCCCGCAACTACAAGTTTGGCTCTCTTGAGAGCAACATGATTTTTGAGGGTACCAGCGGCTTGCCCAAGGAAGCTATGCTTGAGATGACCCTGAAGGCATTTGGCTTTGACCTTGACATGATGGAGGTACATTTTAAACTCCGAGTCAGAGACGTGTTTATATTTGTGATGGACCGTTTACTAAATTTGACACCAACTGCTCTCCACACCAGATCGGTATGGATGGAAAAGGATTTGAGCCAACCATTGAAGCCCTGTTTGGAAAGGGTGGATTCTTCCCTGACAGTGCTATGAAAACAATGTACTTTATGATGGACAACAGCCCTTTCCCAGTTAATGAGCTGTTGAGTGTCATGCTTCCCACTGAGGGGAATAACAGAAAGCGAAGACAGGTATTCTGAGCAGTATTTTTCTGATCTTGTAAATTAATTACACTCATAAGCATTGCAGTGTGTCAATTAATATAGTTCAATAATTCCCTGCAATTATCTTAAGGCCTCCCAGAGCTTGATTAGGGAAATTGGAGAAAATATCAAGAAACTGGTAATGAAAGTGGAGGCACACGATTATCCTGAGGCAATGGTTTACCTGAGCATTCTGGGAAATGAGCTGGGATACATGAAAACCAATGACCTGAATGAGATGGCCTATTCAGCTTCCATGATGATAGAAAACATGCTCAAGATGGTCTCCCCTGAAGTAAGCATTTATGAGTCACCAGAACAAATTAAATAAACTAGGGGAAGTATATTTTCCATATTTGTCTGTATTTACGGTATGTCTGCCAACAGGCGATTAGGGGATTAATAACCAGCACTTCTGACAACAACATCTTTGCCCACTACATCTTCATGGACAATGAATTCTTCCTTCCCACTGCCATTGGTGTCCCTCTGAGGTTTGCCTTGTCTGGTACCTTCACCCCTGGCATCAAGGGTGGCCTTAACGTTGCACGTGACATGGTAAATGTCTGGAACAGTCATTACGCTATTGAATACGGTATGCCTTGTATATAACGCCCTTCTTGTCTTTTTTTTTTTTACATAGAGCAAACTCAAATTCATGCCTTCTGCTGGCATTGAGTTTGTGACTCAAGTCGGCTCCCACATCCCTGGATATGTTCATTCTGGATTGGAGATGCACACCAACCTTTTCCATGGGAGTGGAATGAATGCCCAGATCTCCACGGAGAGATACAACATCAAACTGACCATACCTGTTCCTAAGGACCCTACCAAACTCATCAGCATCACGTAAGACTAATACAACTTCTACAAACCATTGAAAGACGCAATACATAATATGATGATGATAATAATAATAATATAATTTTAAAAAGCAGCTTAAAGTGCTTCACAGAGAGGGAATACATGCACAATCGTGCTTCCCATAAACAAACACAGAATACAGAAAAACAACATTAATAACAATGTTTAAAGGAATCAGAGTAAAAAATAAATTAAAGATGAAATAAGACAGATTCATAATTGTTGCTATGTCAGATTACCATTAGCAACATAAGGGGTGTAAAAATGGTTAAAGGAGCTCCAATAAATGAAATTACATAATTTAATAAAAATGGTTAAAGGAATCAAAGGAAAGAAAAATAAGAGCAATTCAAACCATATCCTTTTTGTTTCTATGCAACACGTTCTCACTCCCAACTCGTCAAAAACTGCAGCTTGGTCAAGGACCTTTCTCGTCACTTTTTGAAGCATTAGAAAGCCTTTCTATGTCAGAATGCAGCGCCATGCGTATAGCACCATGCTAATCCAGTGGAGGAGTGCCAGATGTTTATTCCAGTAGCAGTTATTAGTTATCAGTACATGGTTATATCCCCTTGTACCCACTAACCTCAGTGTAGGAATTACCAGGACCCCCCTCGTACGCATACGAGGGTGCTGTATAGCCTCAGATATACAGACCCTGCATGTATATTCACCAGACAACTAACAGACATGGACTATGCTTGTTAATATGATGTTAATATGATATCTTGGCTTTATACTTCTACAATTCCAGAAACTCCCTCTTAGCGATCAGTGGAGCTGAGGTGAAAGTCATCCCACCTATGGTAACGGACAAGGTTGTTGTTAATGAGTGCACTCCCTTCTTTGCTGGAATGAAATACTGCGCTGCCTTGGAGTACACTGATGCATTCTCTCACGAGACTGCCCCCTACTTCCCCATCACAGGAGACAGCAAGTAATCACGCCCCCATAAACTGTATCAGCAAAGCTTATGTAGAAGCACTGGCATAACTGATGTATTAACTATCTCTTAACAGGATGGCTGTGGAGCTTCATTATTCTGAAGACGTTACTGAATATTCTGCCACTATCGCCTATGAATTCCTGAGGGATGGCGAAGGGAACCCCGTTGACGCTCTCAAGTTGATCCTCAGGGCTGAAGGTACATATTATAAAATAATATCGTCGTCAGGTGATTTGTTTGCAAGCGGTTGACGGTGACAGACTCCTTCGTGTTCTCCTTTGGTACCGTTAGCTGCCGAGCCAACTGAAGCCACAGCATCTATGAAGTACAACAGGAAGACGCACGTCCTCTCTACGGACATCCAGATCCCTGACATTGATGTGGATGCCGGCTTTAGCCTGGGCAGCACCAATGACAAAAGAACTCATACCATCACACTTCAATTTCTTAACAAGGACATCCCCCAGCTCTCCCTGATTGGTCGTGTTAAGTACGAAAGGCAATTCTCATTAGATTCAATAATTGTTCTCCTTTGCAATATTCTTACTCATTGATTCCCTTGTTGTCTGAAGTCTGGAGGCCAGAAAGGAAGGTATGCTACAGGTGCAAATGCTTGTCCCTTTACTCGAGGCTGAGGCCACTCTTACAGCCAACATGAAGAATGACGAGGAACTTGTTTATGAGCTTGAGAGCAACATTTCGTTTCTTGATTCCGCATCCATGCAGAAACTCTCTGTGAAATACGGTAATATGTTTTTCAGTTACTTACATTTTCCACACCACATTTCCATAGCGAGCAATGGGTTAATTCTGAACAGCTTGGTAAATGTTAAAGAACATTTTAAAATGAATAAAAATTACATTTTCTTCACTTTTAATCCACATTCTTGTAATTACAGATAGTAGCAGAATTGAGGTCGATGTCAAGTCTGACATAAAATCTGAGGTCTTGGACATTCTAGTTTGTGACCAGGTTAAGATATATGTAAACAACATTCTTGACACGCGTGTGGGAGACACTGACATGAAAGTTCGTCACATAGTCACCAAGTCTGTGGAGGTATAAAACTTCGGATTGATATTAATCTTGGCCAACAGACTATATTCAGTTTCAGATGTAGAGAGTTCATGGCAAGTTTAAATTCATCTACAGGCAACCAATAACTACCTGGAGAAGTATGCAACAGATATCCCTTACCTTCATAAAATCCGAGTACCTGACATGCCTGAGATGTCAATGCCTGAAGCACTGTTCATGAATGTGTGAGTTGAACAAACTTAAACTAAAACAAATTGTAATAATTCACTTTAATTAATCAAAATAAGTGACTTTAGTGTTTTTTTCGTTTTTTGACAGTGAGGCGAGAGCAGTTTATTACTTCAACAATGAGCGATTCATCGTTTCCATCCCACTTCCTCTCGGAGGGAAGTCAACACAAATGTCACTTGGCTTCCCACCTGCCTTGACCACCCCACACTTCTCTATGCCGGAGTTTGGCCTTGAGATTTCTTCTGTGAAGATTCCCGTCCCAGAGGTTATTGTTCCTGAGCAAATCACTATTTCTGTACCTCTCTTTGGCAAAGCTGAAATATCAACAATGATGAAGAGCAACCTCTATGACTTGGAGGCCACAATTGCTGTTGGAAAAGATGTTGGAGAGGCACCAAGCTGCTCGGCCATGTTTGATGTGAAAGGAACCTCCCCACTGGACATGCTCTCTGTCCGGATGCAAGGTAACAATACCGATATTATATTAATTCCAGGAATTTGTATGTGCATAAGGAGTATGTTGGAGTCACTGATAAAGATATATCTGATAATTGCTAATGTAAAATGCTAGAATTGATTGTATTGAAATGTATTATCCCATATACAGCAATGCAGCATAGAATAAAATAATAATATAGAGCATTACTTATATAGCAATACTTGATGTATTAGAATATTAAAATAATCTTAAAAAGAAAAAATGTTTTATAGCAAATTCCAAATGATATTTAAAATCTAAATGTTTTTATTTTTTATTTGATTGAAATAGGTTCTGGAATGCTGTCTACCTCTGATCATATCAAAGCCCACTTGAAAAGCTCTTTAGTCCATAAGGTCATTAATGCCCACATTAACATCCTTGAGGATGCAACTGTTACAGATGGAATCAAATTAAGATCGACTAGCAAGATGGAAGCTACAAGCCCCATTGGTTTGAATATTTCTCTTGAGCACACTGGAATAGCTGGCATTAACAGTGAAGAAATATCTGCAGAGAGCAAATTTGAGGGAATACTCAAAGTTGGACCCATTAGTGACAAAACCATTTTCACTCAATCTTTTAACATATTACCATTTAGACCAGAAGCAAAAATGGATTCTAATCTCATAATTGACTCTACTATTTTTAAGGGCAAACACACTATAGCAGCAACCTTTCTTAATGGAGACATTAGTATTCTAACTAACAGCAATACTTTTGATGACATGTTGACCCAAACAGCTGAGTTTTCATTCAAGGAACAGAAATTGTCCCTGAAATGTGACACAAACGGTCTTGGTTTTGGAATGAAGTTCCACAATGAGGCTGAGGTCACTGCTGGTGCAGGTGTGGTCCTCCTAAAGATGGAGACCAGCGCCGACCAGTTTGAAAACCGTGTATATTCTCTATTTACTGCTTCTCTTGATGACAATGGTCTGGCTTTTAACAGTGATGCCACAGTGAAGCTTCTTGAAAATCAGGCTACTCACAAAGCCACTCTGAGAATGAACAAAGACGGTTTGGTCACAAGCGGAACAAATTCCCTCCAGAGTCCCCTGACATTTAGCAACGCCTTCAAAGCTGGACTAGATGCCTCCAGTGCTACCCTGACCATTAAAAACAATGCTGCACTGCTTGACATCAGTATTGATAATACCAACAGTCTGACCATCACTCTTTCTAGCTTAGACTTCAGCTCAAAGACTAGTGTTGATGACGACACATCCTACACTCATGACATCGGTATTGCTTTGAAACCTTACACCGTTTCCGCAAATATGAACACCAATTTGAAAGTGCTTGATGCCAACGTCATTAATCAAGCTCAACTGGAGGCAGAGCTCTACAAAGTCCATCTGACTGGTAGCATGAAAACCATATATGCTGATGAAGAGATCAAGCACACTTATGATATCAAGTATGCTGACATGACAGTCGCTGCTAAGTGTAGCACCACTGGAAAAGTGTTTGGAACTCACATGAGCCACAATGCTGAGGTTGAAGTAGTGGGTCTTGCTGCAATATTCTCTAACGATGCACGCTTCAACTCCCAGCTAATGCGCTTTGACCATACCATTCGGGCCAGCATTGTTCCTTTTGACTTCAATCTTGATGCAATCTTCAATGCTGATGGTGACCTAATGCTGTATGGAAAGCAAAGTGCTCAGCTCTATAGCAAGTTCCTCCTTAAAGCTCAACCCCTGGCACTTGCCAGCTCACATGAATACAGAGCATCAGTGACCCAGCAGTTCAACAACGGAGCATCCATGGAGACCACTATAGACCACAAGGTGGATACATTGCTATCTCCACAGGAGCAGCAGACCAATCTTAGGATAACATCTAAGATGAATGGACATGCTTTCAATCAGGACTTTAGTGTGTACAACACTCCAGAGAGAATTGGACTGGAAGTTTCTGGAGCTATGCTAACAAACATGCTAAACACAGCATCTACAGAGAACCAGGAGTTCTCTATATCTGGTTTCTTGAAGTATGACAAGAATACAAACAGTCACATGATTCAATTGCCACTGATTGAAAATGTGCCCACATTCTTGGAGATCATCAAAGTCACTGTTGTGAGCATTGCCGAAGCACTGCAAAACATAATCAACAATGAACAGGTCAGAGCTAAACTTGAGGCCCTTCCTGAGCTGGTGAGTGACTTTTTTGCTCAACTAAATATTAAAAACAGAGTTGTTCAACTGAAGCAATATGTAACTAGTTTTACTCAACAATATACCATCTCAGTGAAGGACCTGGAAGACTGCATGACTATTTTAAACACTGCAGTTGAGAAGTTGTTTGCTGAACTAGCAACCCGTGTTGATACTCTCAAAGAAATTATTGTTAGCAGCCCTCTGTTTGATGCCTTCATTCAGAAGGTTCAAGAAGGAATGGAGTCCTTTATTGAAAGCAATGTTTCAGTGATTGTTGCAGAGCTGAAGAGTTTTCTTTTAAACATCAAATTTAAAGATCTGGTTGAGCTTCCACGACACATTATTAGCACCTTAACTGTATATGTTACGGAGTTTATCCAGGATTTCAAAATAATAGATACAATAAATGCATTCTGTTCTAAGATTAGGGAAATAATTACCAATTTGGAAATTGCTGGGATTATTGAGTTAATAGTTGACATTATTGCAGAAGCTGTCAATACATTCATTGATGGAATAGGGAAAAGAATTTATGTTTTCACTATTCAAGTGAAAACCATGGAAATCCCTACTAAATGTATGCAAGTCTTGGAAAATGCTATCAACTACATAAAAGCAACTGAAGTTAAGGATATGCTTGAACATCTCAACGACTATCTTAACACATTGATCGAGCAGAGTAGGTCATTGGATTACAATTGGTTTGTGGAGAAAGTCAATCAAAATATTGCTATAGACACAATGCATGTGAATAACCTGATACAGGCTCTTGAGATTCCCCAAAACCTTAATACCTTTATTAAACATATCAATATATTATTGGAGTGCATTGGAAAGGGCTTTGAGATTAGTAGAAAGATTACAGTTTCTGACTTAATTGAATTTGTAAAGCGTGTGTTTGACCATGTTGTGCTTAAAGACCTTAAAACATTTGCTGATATTGTAAAACATGAAATTTCCGTAATTGATATCAGATCTGAGATGACCTTTTACTTAAGACAAATAAGCAAGTATTATGTTAAGTTCATTACAGGGATCAATAACCTCTTTACTCATGTCATTGACATTCTAATTTTTGACAATGAGATAATCAGTGAAATAAAACAGATCATTAAGGGGCTCATAACAGCATTAAAGACAGCTGAGCTAAACACACCATATTTTACATTCCCATTGACTGACATTGTCATACCCTCTGTGAAGTTCAGTATGGACAAATTACATGAGATTAATATCCCAACACAGATAGACATTCCTGAGTTCAAAATCATGGGTTTCTACACCGTACCAGCTGTCACCATATCAGCCGATGTCATCAGGCAGAGAATCATTGAGCTAATTAACTTCATTATCAGCTTTAATTACGTACCTGCAATGGAAAATCCCTTTGCCGACCTGAAATTGAACTACCTTCCTCCTATGCCTGATATAACGTTCCCTGAGATCAACTTTAGGATCAGAGCACCTGTCATCCCCAAGATCCCTGTAGAAAAGCTTGTTAAGACTCTTTGGATCCCTGAAATAAGGTTGCCAACTGTCTCTAGTGAGATTATGGTTCCATGCTTTGGCAAACTGTACGGAGAGATTCAATTCAAAACTCCTATCTATAGCATCAAGACATCTGCTGAGTTACAGAACTCTACTGAAAATGCAATGAATCCTCTGCTCGTTGGCTTTTTTAGTTCTGAAGCCACCGCTCCTTTTTTTGAAGCACTTAGTTACAAACTGGGCTCTACAGCTCACATTGCATTCCCGAAAATGAGACGTGCCATCATTAAAGAGACAGTGCAGTTCATTCACCCTGCTCTTGAAGTTGACCATCAGGCATATGTAACTCTATATGGTCCACCCAGCCCATCAGCCCAGGCCAAATCCCGGACTATAGCGACTGTCATTACTGCACCTTACACTGCTAAGTTTGTAAACAATGCAGCTATTGCTATAGCTGGGGGAATTACTGCCTCTGTGGATACAACTTACAATCATGTGGTCACTTTGCCAATTATTGAATTCACCAGTGAAACAAATCTAGTCCGGAAAGCATACGCCAAGTTGGACGGTACCACCTTCACACTAACAGTTGATACTGAAGGCACAAATTAATGTATATACTCTTGATCTTGTTATTATCAAAAGAAATCTATTTGAGGTGATTTCTAAAGTAGATGTGGACTATTTTAACAGTGTCACTGTGTCCATCATACAGTTGGCAATAGATGTGGTGAACTCTTTTAACAATGCTATTTCAGATTTTCTGCAGGCTTCTGATGAAATCAAGACCTATGTAAGTCAGTCATGGGAGGTTTGAGTTTGACCTTCCTTTCAAAGAGTGACCATTGCAGACTAAAATATGAAACACTGTTTTTAAAAACATAATTAGATGAAATACATAAATTTAAAAAGGTTTTAGAGCATTAACTTAATTCAAATATCAACATCTTTTTAATGTTACACATTATTTTATGTTTTGAATGTACATGACTTATTCTGTAAGAAGACTGAAAATGAAATGCTCTGTCAGAAAGCTGACTACTTCCCTTTGTTTTTAATTCTTACGTAAGCGACAGTATCAATAAAGTGCATTTATTCAGTACTTCTGGTTGTGAGATCTGTTTTTTGTTACATTGCGCTGCCCACTTATATGTGTGCAGTTACTGTTGATCATACGGTCTCGCCAGCCGGCAGCCTGCACATATCACTTACTACGGTAAATGATATATGCAGGCAGAGTTCATCCATCCATCTTCTCCCGCTTATCCGGAGTCGGGTCGCGGGGGCAGCAGCTTCAGTAAGGGACCCCAAACTTCCCAACACCAGCAAGCTCTGACTGGGGGATCCCGAGACGTTCCCAGGCCAGTTTGGAGATATAATCTCTCCACCTGGTCCTGGGT
>JAODUK010027127.1:0-23885 GCA_027564635.1 Typhlichthys eigenmanni
GAGAGAGAGAGAGAGAGAGAGAGAGAGAGAGAGAGAGAGAGAGAGAGAGAGAGAGAGAGAGAGACCTTAACAATGAGCAGAGTCTGTGGTGTCACAATAAAGCTCAGCTCAGACTCTCAGGTTCAATATCAGATACTTGGGGAGGTCAAGAATAGAGGACACTGGGGTTTTCACTGCATAAGAAATTGAAATATCACACTTAGAATTAGATTAATTATAATGATGTTTTGTGTGATTTGACTGAAAATGAAAGAACAAATTAAAAACAGTGGAGGTATACTCCACTATAAGCAAGGATCTGTTTGTGGCCATATTTCTATTTAGTAATCACATAGGAAGGAAGACAAGTCACATTACTGTATGGATGTAGCCTTAAATACTTATGTAAGCATTGATATTTTCAAAATGAGAAATGAGTGCAGGAACACAAACAAACACACACACACACACACATCTGCTCTTTAAAGACTCAATTAGTGTAGGAAAACCTGACGACTACTCACTTTTAGAAATGGGAGCGCTATACTCCAGAGTTTTGACATCAACATTATAATGCCATTTAATAAAAACATTATCAAACTTAATATAGAGAATATAACCACTCAGCACTTATTTAACTCTTAATTACTGTTCCTCATCTTTTAATGAAAACTGCTGGTGTGTATGTGTGTGTCGTGATCTGTGTCCCTTAATGAAAGTAGTGCTTTATGTACAGTATGTGTGTGTGTACTGTATATGTGTGCATGTGTATGTGTATATAACAGTGAGAGTCGGAGGGATAAAAAGTGAGAGCGAGAGAGTGAGAGAGAGAGAGAAAGGTAGAGAGAGGGAGAGTTAGAGAGGAAGAGAGGGAGAGAGAGAGAGCAACCAGGTCCTTTATTAAGTATGAAACCTGCACCTGTTAGGGGAAACTACCAAGAGGATTGGTGAACACACACACACACACACTCAGAATACCTACAGGTCAAAAACATTCATACTATATACTGTACTATATACACACACACACACACACACACAGAATACCTACAGGTCAAAAACATTCATACTATATACTGTACTATACACACACACACACGCGAAAGCACATTACAAATACACAGCAGCATCCACTTAAAGATGCACACGTGCAAGCACACACACACACATACACACACACACAAAATGGGCTCAGCTAAACTGTGGTCATTAATTCTATTCATTAGTAGGACATTATGCTGTGTATGGGGGGTCTCTGTCTCCACACCTCTCTCCATGTGAGGGGTCTCCACATTGTTTCCACTGCCGTGCATGCAGCATTCATGTATACCTCCTTCATTAACACCAGGGCTGTTTCATAATATTGGAGTGTTATGAAACCTGCAATGATACCTTCAATGTACCAACATCAGGACTGGCCATGATTCAAGGTTTACCACAAAGTGTGTGTGTGTGTGTGTGTGTGACAAATGAGTAGGATGCTGTGGTATGTGGTAGAAAAGCATCCAAGTCTGCCAGAATGATAGAGACAAACAGACAGACAGACAGACAGACAGACAGACAGATAGACAGGGCTTTCTTACCATTGTCACTGTCTGACTTGTTCTCGTGTTCCGTGTCGGTCAGCGTCAGAGCCGAGTTGGAGCGGCTCGACAGGCACGAGCTCTTCCCCGACGACTTGCCCAGTGCCCCCCGGCCCCACAGGCGCATGGCGCGCTCCGGTGACATCACAGCCTGGCTGTCAGCGTCCAGGTCTTGGGGCGTACCAACCGAGTAGCCGCGGTGGGGGAGGCCCATCTCAGAGCAGAAGGTGAGGCCCCGGCGCGTGGCCGGCTCACAGATCCCCAGCTGGCGAAGGCTGAAGTTTTGACCTGAGGCAGTAAGGTAGAGAGAGGCCACTGTATGTTTTTATGGCATGTTAGCTTTGCCATGCTAACAGAAAACTGTTGTCATTGTAATGAGGAGTATCATGCCATTTCAGTTAACATGCCCTCATTTAAATGGCTGTTTGAATTATGGTTGGGATGATAGATGAGATATGGTTGCAATCTAGAAAATATCTGAAATATCTGAATTATGTTTTATATGAATGATAAAGTGTTAGACAGATGTCCCTTTTAGGATAGGCGCTCTAAAAGAAACACGTGCTGTGGTCGACACACACGAGTCAAACAGAGTGAGCGAGAGATGGGAACGTGCAAAATGAGTGGAGGAAGAGTAATGCACAGACACTGTATGGTCAAGTGCAAGCACACACACACACAAGGTCTAATGCATATAAGCCTTGGTGTGTGTGTGTGTGTGTGCTTTGTTCACTGGCTAGGTAGAATAGAGGGATTTCAGTAAGAATAGCAAAACACATACTGACACCTTTATAGAATCCATGGTTCAAGAGTGTGTGAGTGTGTCAAATAGAATAGCAGAAAAAGCAAGAGCTAACAGACAGTACTGGGAGTGTGTGTGTGTGTGTGTGTGTGTGTGTGTGCTGACAGGAAGGCTGCTTCCACGGGCCAACCCATTGAGAGGTGAGGAATCCCACAGAGTCAAGCGAGTAGGGGGAGTCATGCGTCACATTCAATTTGGTTCTCGTCAGAAATAGAAGCTTGACAAAATAAATAAATAAATTAACACAATAGTATAAATAAATGTTTTGTATAAAACTAGTGAAGCCAGGTAAAATCCCAGAAATAAGCTGGATCAGAGATGGAATCAAATGCATAAGGTGCAATAAAAAAGGTGGCTGGCCGGATATATTTGCTTCAATTTATTAATATAAAAATAATATAAAAATATACTGTAAATATTTAACAACAAATTTAACAATATTTGAGTTTGAACCAGGAATCTAGAATTTCTTGTGCTGTGAAAGAGAGAGGCGTAGGCATTGAAGTATGACCATATATAAATACATAATCACACATCTGTCTGTATTTATGACCGTGGTTATGGGTAAAGCAGCACATTTTTAAATAAAATATGTGTATATAAAAGGGGTGTACATTGATGTCATTATCTGGATCTGTGTCTGTTTAACCACTAAAGTATATGTATATTTTTCTGTATTTGGATAAGATCTGGAGTAGGCGTGATTTACACCGGACGTCATAAATACCGAATTTTATTAGGCACATTTCTTTTTTAACCCCCTATTGTCTGAAGAAATACTAACACATATTACCTTATTAAGGGATTAATATGACCCGGGGACTACGTTAATTTATGTCATGGCTCATCTAAATCTTTGAATAAAATGTGAAAGTTGGCACAATGTTACAGCTCTACATGTAGAATACAACCAACGAGTCAGAGACAACATAAGCTGTTTTGTACTCCCTAAATGTACCATGCGGTACAATATAGGTTATATTTATTTTAAAATCCCTGAAATGCAAAATATGTATTTAAATTTTTATATTCACACACGCAGGCCTACAAATCCATCACGTATTTACTCATACTCAGAAATACAATATTTATGAGTAGGTGGAAATAATTTGATTTTGTATCATTATGACCCCAGGACAATAGGTTTATTCAAAACGGGGAGGAGTTGGGCAGTGGGTTGGGCATCACCCACAAGGCTAACAACAACAAAGCTTTAATTTTGATTGTTGTAGATTGTTGTGCTTCAGCTGTACAGAAGCACACGATGATGGTAGGCTAACCTGTTCCAACTGCTGTGATGGATATGTCCACAATGGTTGGGTCAATGTACTCCACATTTTACAGTAAATGTCATGCATTTCACATCAGAATGAGATGGCATAAATTTAAGATTCAATAATATAAGGTAATGAAAGTGAATACTGTATGGTAGGCTACAGGTAGACTACTGTTATATATTCCACATTTGCAGCTGCTTACGTTGACTCAGCGGGAACAACTTGCAGTGATCACTTTTAAATAATGTGGTAAATGAAACCAGTAGTTATTAGTGAAATCGCAGTCCTTTGAATAGCCATAGTTATTTTGTGGCCATCCAAAATTATTTGAATCAATTTGAAGAAAACATTAATTGACTGACAGTCAAAAACACGTTGGCTTTTCCCCCAGAAACCGAATAATAATGATCAACTTCGGCAAGATATAATATATGTTTTGTATCACATTATTCATGTTTTTCAGAATAACATATTTGGATATAGCCCTAGTATATACAGTATGTATAGGCTATATGCATAGTATGTATTTATAGTGAGGGCCAGATTTAGTATTATCCCAAATAAAGAGTGCTAAATTGTGTGGGCATTGTACAATATTCCACGTGTAATTTTAGTATGTATTATGGGTGATCAACTAAGAATTATTGGTGCAAACACCATGAAGGCAGCATTATTTAAATGACAAGTTTCCGTGTTTTAATGGTTTCCTGCCGCAGAGAGTCGGGACGCAAAGCAATCTGACCGTAAGCGCACACGCAAATTCAATACGATGGAAGTAGAGGTGTTGGTGGAAGAGACAAATAAACACATTGGTGAGCTACAGCAAAGACGTGAATGCAACAAGAAAAAACACAATAAGGGAGAGTTGGAGGTAAAACAAAAAGGCTCTTAGAATAAATGAAAAGATGGCAAGACTTTTAATATGCATGCTAAACAAAATGTATTCAAAAGTTATCTGACATAAAGGGTTTGAATAAGTTTAATAATTTGTGATTACAAATTCAGAAATTGTTGTCAATATCTCACTGGCAGCATAATAATAATAATAGTAATAATAATAATAATAGTAATAATAATAATGATAATAATAATAATAATAATAATAATAATAATAATAATAATAGTAATAATAATAATAATGCATCCATATTTGGACATTCTCAACATAACCATTGTTTATTTATTATATTTGACCTCGAGTTTACTAGGCATTTAATTTAGAAAATATGCTTATTTACAATGAAGGCCTAGCAACATGAGGGGAATGGGATAGGGGAGAAAGAAAAGCAAGTAAATAATAAAGACATACAGTAATAGAAATAGGAAGAAAGAACAATTGAAATAAAAATACATGTAAATTATATGTATAGAATATATATATATTATATATTTATATAGAAACAACATCAAGAATGAGGCACAAAACATAATAAATGACAACAAATAGTCAAAAGTCAGTGGTATAGACAGACTAGGTATTTTTGTAGTAAAAGTACATGGTTTACAATGAACGTTGCAGTCAGACTAAGGCGGAGGCTTCAGGGTGACGGCGTCACACTCCAATGTAAAGTGATGCTGATCCTCCAACCATGACATCAGCAAAGCATTCTACTTAGCAGCTCTGTCTCTGTGGTAACAGAGGGCCAATGTTCTCTCTCTATTGTATGCAGCCTTGCATCAGAACACTGTGTTGTATGTATTTCACAACTTTTTGGCCGTTATTTATATAAGGTTTATTAGACCATCATTTAATATTCCAACTAGCAACCTATGCAATCTTAGGTATACAACTAAGATACTGCAATTAAATATAAATAGATAAATGTTTATTTCCATCTTCCATAAGGAATACATTTCTTATGTGGGGTGGGGAAAGGAGGCGCTATGGGTGTCTGAATTGCTCCCTCTGGAAAACAGAAATGTATAATTCCATTACTACCTGACATGATTTCTTATAAGATTAAAATTATATTTTTCAAAGACAAAAAAATGGACTGATTTTATTTTAAAGTATTTACATATTACAAATACAAACTTCAGCGGTTCAAATTCTACCTATATCATAATTATCTACAGTTCACCACACCCTGTAAAATCGGACAAAATTCAAGTTGCCTGTTGTTTGTTAGTGTGTGTACAATCTATACCAGTTTTTATTCACGTTATTTTCTAACAAATTATGGGCGTGATACGGTTTCCGGGTTTTTGGTGTGGAATTTATGGTCGTTTGCCTTTAATCAATAATTACAGTTTTGCAGAATTGTATTGTAAAAAAATGAAGATCAGTGAAACACAGTGAAAAGACAGTTTCACGTTATAACGTGATAAGGTCGTTTTCATGCTGTAACGTGATACATTAGTTTCATGCTCTAACGTGATAAGACTTGTATGGCTCATTTAGCCTAGAATACATGACTTGAGTAATTAGCTGATAGGTTAGTTCTAGCCTGCTTTCTTGGGCTTGAGACGTTATATTGAGCACAGTTTGTGTGGCAAGTGGCAGTGCAGACTGTGCAGTCAAAGTCAAGTCCATTATTTTATCTGTCTATTAGTCAAGCAAGTCTCAAGTCTTACATTTGTGACTCGAGTCAAGTCATGTGTCTCGAGTCCCTCACTTCTGACTATAGCCTACAGGCGTGGACGTTTGGAAGCCCGGGAGATTTCCCGGTGGCCTGAAGGTTGTTTTGTCCTGGCTGGCGTGAATTGTGAACTGCTATAGTTGCCATAGGCATTAATATGCCTATGGCAACTATGAATGATATGACGAAGAATCCACGTAACCGGCATTCATTCCTTAATGTTGTATATTACATTTGTGACTAGTTAGCTGGCTGCTGTTGTTGGTTATTGAAATGTGTGCCGTAGGGGAAATCAGAGCGTTATGTATCTGTAACATAAAGCTGTGGTGGCTTGGTCCTGTGTGAACAGCAGTCCCGCAACGGACTAAAGGTCGGGACCCCCGGCGTGGAAGGTGGGTGAGCTATAGGCGTAAGCGTTTGTGTAATATAATCCTGATGGTGTCACTAGTTATTGTAAAAGCAAAAAAAAAAAAAAGAAACGTCAAAAAAGTTAAACAACACAGTTGTTCTTGGCAAACTGAATGTAGGTTAGGTACAGGGCCAGCCCTGGCCGTTCTGCCGCCCCAGGCAAGACAAAGAAGGCTGCTTTAGGAATATTAACAGTGTAAAATAAGCTTCAGCCTATGTCAATGACCCAGCCAATTAGTATCTCATCGCATTTCGCTATAGCTAGATATGTGCTTGCTGAAAGAATGATCCGGTATGTCTACTTTTACACAGCGTGTATGTGTTTTATTAAATATGTCTTTTATTAATCACAATGAATTATGTAAACAATGCAATTTATTATGATAACATTTTAATTGCATCTGACAGCCCTAAAACAAATGTTCAATGACCTCACACACCCATACACATTTCTGTTAGACATGTGGTGTTCAGGTCCACTGGACCCATGGATAATATCCATGTGGAGGATGCTGGTGCCCCTTCAGCCCGACCCTCAGAACAGCTATCTGCAGAACCTAAAGTTAGTTTGAGATGCTGTTGCATATGTTATATGTCTGACCTTCTTACCTTCAACAACCATAATGTGGAAGTGAGTTAGTGAGTGACGGACAGATGGACGTAATATTCCTTTCATTAGTTGCCAGTAGCAACAATAAATAAGTGCTATGATATGTGTGGACCCAAGATGGACAGAAAGACACAGCAAACTTGAATATGTAAGTGCAAGAAATACACATGCAACACAAAATGTGAAACTCTGTCCCTAGTGTTGTAGGCTGGCATGAATGTTCACACTGCCAGCGCAAATCAGAATTATTTTATAAACAGCATAAAAAACAAAATTAAATTTACATTTAGGGGTGGTTTGAAATGTTGAGGTCTTTGAAATGTGTTGTGCAGATACACCTCAGTCTGAATTGTCTGGTGGCTCAGTGTCTTACTAGCAATGCTCTCGCCTTCACTCTCTCGCTGCACAGTAAAGCCCCCAGCTCGGAACCATGCAATGTACAGTATACATTGCCTCCTCCATCACACACTAGTGACCACTATTGTGCACCAAACACATAGACTGAGGAGGTGGCATACATTGCGATGTTTCATGCTGTAGTCAATGTAAAGCGAGAGACGTACGAGTGACACTGACCCTTTGTGCTCAATCGCTGAGTTTGTCCGGCGACACAGAGTTCTGTGCTGCGACTTGACTGTATTGACGGCGAGATGATGCACTCCATTTCTCATGCATCCGTGTAGACAGGCTACTGATGCCTACGTCATTACAGTGATACTGTAGCTTGGTGACATCTGATCTGATCACTTGTAAAACACAGATCTGATTTGCCTGCAGTGTGAACATAGCCTAAAAGTGTTCTGTACTGATGTTTTGTGTATATTGATATGGATACTGTAACTGTTCAAAGTGGTTGGTGTTTAGAGAAAAAATTTGTTAAATAATTTCATTTCGATTTGTTAAACATTATTTGACTTGATGACATATATAGTATATATATATATATATATATATAGTAAATATTAACCTTTATTGCTTGTATCAGTAAGTATTTCATAAGTATTTTTACCTAAATTGTTATGGCTGTATTGATTTAAAAGCCCAATAAAGCAGTGGGTCCACGAGATCCGCAAACTATGGTGGGTAACAAAAACATGAACACCACACAAGGGTTAAAACAACATTAACACATTTTTTTTGTATTGTAACTAAAACATTTTTTTTGCTCACCAATCCCAAGCAATAAATATATAACACAGTCAAATATTAACTTCTTAACAGTCTGGTTAGCTCATGTATTTAGTAATATGTATACTAACAGTAGGCAAAGCACTACCACTGGTCACTTCACAGACTGCTCATTCCACTTAATGCCTGCCCTGCAGGTGTCACTGTTGAAGCATTTCAATCAGCATTTCAATCATTGATTTTTTTTCTAAAGAAGAGAGAAAGATTATGTTCTAAATTATACTTAGATTTGGTACTTATTTATTTAAACAAATGTAGATTTTGGTCTCCCTCTTGCCTCTCCAAGATACAGGAGGAACAACCTCCTCTGCCTCTATGGACCAGCCTACTCTGGCATAGCTACATACTCCTGGTCAAATATGGTTCCAATACTAGTGAAAGCTGTTCAGTGAAAATGTACTTTTTTACTCATGATTACACAAAAGGAGGCCTCGGTTGTTTTAAAACTTTAGAAAGGCTTTCTCAAATTTGGACAGCAAGTCTCTGTCAGCAGTGATCATCAAAGAACACTTATTATAATCTTATTTAATAATACCAATAAATAATAAAATAAAAAAAACAATAAAGAATGAAATTCCAATATGACAATGCCACACAGATTTGGTGAGGGATCTTTATCTCATCTTTATCTGCCATAGACATTACCACTGGCACACCAAGTTGAAGTAGTGCTGTTAACAAATGCAGTAAGCACACCATACTGAGCGTTTTTTTTCCTTCTGTGATGGACATAATGCATGGCATGTCATACCACATTTTCTAAAATAAAATACAATTAATCTGCTGACTTCAATATGCTTCAAAGAGTAATATGAACATTCATAGAAATGTGGAGTCAAAAGTGCAATATTTGCCTTTAGTGGATTGGAAGTACAGTAAAGTAGATTTAAGTAATTACTTTGTTAATAGCTATGCCTGCATAGTAGCCTCGCGAGACCATCCTGATATTGCGAGCTTCAGTTTAATTTCGCCGTGAGAATCAGTCTGGAAAGCCTCTGAATCATTTTGAACGTGTCCGAGTAGCAACTGAACTTTCTAATCAGCGTTGTGTTTATAGCTATACGGGCGTGGTTTAGGTGTGCCGACCATGGTGCTGACAGCGAAAACTACCAGCTGGTTCATCCAATCAACGGTCAAGTATTTTTTTAAAGTACAGCCATTCACAAACAGATTCAATGTACTGCTTCCCAGATGGACTTGTGACAACAATTCCTCTGGCATGCCAGGTTACCTGCATATTACTGTATATAGTATACTGTATGTACAAATAAACAACATTTTTGAAATCCTTGTTTCTATTAGATATCAAAAATCTAACTTTGCAAACTCTTGAAATATGAATATAAAAGACAAATTGTCTCCAAAATATCAGCATGCACCACTAACTCCATCTCTCATCAGCAAATGAAAAGGGGGAAATTAGAAAAGCTTTCCTTAATTAATGGCACAACAAGAGATAGCGTGTGCTGCAGCTAAATTAAAAATTATATTAATTTTAAATGAGCTCCAATTAGACCCACATTGAAAATGAAGGCGATAAGATAATAGAGTAATTATGATTTTTTTTCTATTTTCAAATATTGGTGGTGTTAATTGGAAGAGATGAACAATGAATGGGCTCTGTAATTAAACACACTTCCTCTTTTGTTTTACTTCCGCTATCTGGTTTTCCTAGGACTGCTCAAAAGGGTGTGGCACATCCAATATGTCCACCTTTCTATAATTTGTGAAGCATCATTAATTCCCCTACTTTTGACTTGGACTTTCAATCTTTTTATCAACGTACATAATATATTAAGAGCCAGATTTGCTAAAGGTTTCCGTGAGTAAAAACGTGTGCAAGCTTGATAGCACTCACAAATAATAATAATAATAATAATAATAATAATAAAAGCTGATCTACTAACGGTGTGCACGGAGAATGACGTCTTTCAAAAGTGCAAAGATAGCATTGCTTATTTGCTACGTTTGCCTTAATGAATATGCAATTTGGGGTGTTTCAATGTTAATTTGAAAAATAATGGGAGGGGAACATGCAAATACATTAATTTAATACGCAATGTGATGTATCAAGCCTACAAGCTATTTCAGGTGATTGCGACAGCATCTATATTTAAAGTTTGAAAGGAAGGTGCAAACTGCCAAGTAAGCTCTGGTTGAACTGAGATACATTGTTTTCCGTAGAATAATCTAGTACACCTGCATTAAAAACTTTGAATATCTGCTTTTAAGCACTTACAGTATACAATAGGCCTACTGTATAACATCGGGGATAAGTGTGTGTGGGTCTATGTGTGTGTGTGTGTGGGTGTGTGTGTGTTTGTGTTGGTGGATGGGTGGGGGTCATAGGTGTTTGTTGTTATTGGGGACTGAAGTTAAATCGTTTTTAATTTATAGTCTACCTTAAACAACAAGAAAAAAACTAGGGATCCAATAGGGTCCTCGAACACTATGTGTGCTCGGGCCCTAATTACATTATGCACATTCGTATATGGGGTCTCACAGACATGAGGGACGTTTTTGTTTTACCTACGGCATTTACTTTCTCACAGATATTTTCCCTTATGGTGTTTTTTTCTTGTTACACGTCTTTGCTGTAACTCACCAATATGGCTGCAGCTATCGATTATTTTAATAATCAAATAATCTACCGATTAGCACGATTTATTGTTGAATCTAAAAATATATTTAGCTATATATTATTATCCGGGCTTCACATGTGTTCCAGTCTGTGTTTACCCTGTGTTCTGGTCTTGCCCATGTTGATTGTCATTGATTTTACCTGTATGTCTTGTGATCCTGTATGTAAGACCAAGTGTGTTCTGTAGTGTTGGTCGAATTGTCATTTTATGTCAGCGCTTTGTGTTGTCCGCATCTGCCTTTTTGATTTGGAATAAAAAAAAAACGAAACCACAAAATCCGAGTGTCGTGCATTTGGGTCCACCCTGCCTGAGAGCCTTACACATGCAGGAATGGCAGGAACCAGGCGCAGGTTTGTGATGAAATAATATGGTTTTGATAAGAAAGACACTCACCAACAGCAAACAGGAAATAATAACCGACACTAAACCCAACGAAAGCCCCAACCTAAGTACCCACGCTAAACCCCCAGGTGCAAACAATATGCAATTAGTGCAAACACCCGTGAGACAGGGAGCGCTGGGGAAGTGAACGTCTGGTAACCTGAGGCGGGAGCACACAGGCCCCGGTAACGGTGGGGGTGAGCCGCCCATTGGCGGCGCAGCCCTGGACGTTACACATATACAAAAGAGAAAATAAGAAATGTATTCATATAATGAACAACAAATTGGTTTCTTTTCGAAAAATCGAAATTTGTATTGCCTAAATTGTTTACAATATATATGTCAAAATTAAACCTATTTAGTGCATTTTAGTGCAATTAAGAATGTTGGGAGATTCAGGTACAAACACAAAGTCCTTGCCATCAAAACTAAACTTAATATAGCCATAACTGCTGTATTGGATTGGTGCATATTATGCTCCAATTTCTAATTACACCACTTTAGATTTGAGCATTTTGTGGTATTTTGTGCATTGCTGTGAGGTATGTGTGCATGTGCGCGAGCGTGTGTGTGTGTGTGTGCATGATAGACTATCATGCACTGTATATAACAACATAAATGGCTTAAGTTTCACATATTGACCCTGCATTTTCTGTGGTTAATTTATTTAGCAAAATACAAAACTTCAATCAGGAGACTAAGCTCTTATTGCTTTACTCACTAGAATGACCTATGTGGGCCTTTATTTAATTCCTTTTACACATCTTGCTCAGAAAATATGGTAAATACTAATAAATTGATTATTTAAGCCAGTATGGCTTATCTATATCTTAGAATAATAAGTACTTCTTTCGTTCTTTACTCTAAACAGTTAACAATCATTAATTCTGTCGGCACCGCTAGTGATATAGTGATAACTGATAGTTACTGTGGCGCATATTTTAAACACAGACACCTTTCAGATATAGGTCTATTTGACATAGCTGAATGAAAAGGAGTGAAAGCTAGGTAACTGAAAACCTCTAAGCACAAGGAGTAGACTTAAATCAGTTAAAAGTGATGTCTTCATTTGACAAATGATGTGAGCTACCGACTCCACAGGAGAACATTCACTTGGATTAATTTGTTTTATTTTGATCGGTGAACGGTCCAGGGTGGACCCTTTGAAGGATTATAAATTGAGGAATAGACACATTCTGACTTAGTGACCACTTCCATCTTCAACAGGTATGAGACACTTCCTGTCGCCTTTGTTTACAGTACATGCTGGTAAATCTGAATTAGGTAATAACTTTGAAGTTAAAATTATCTGAAGAATCTCACAATTAAACGTGTAGCATGTCTACTTTGACACCAGTTAAATCATAGACATTTGGTTTAAACATGTTAATATGCGTGACTCCTGCTTTCTTCATCTCATATCCACAGCATGCACCTCTGCGACAGTAGGCCTACACAGAAACATTGGACAGTTACTATATATAAATTAAACAACGCTTTGATGCAAGTAATTTGCATTGATAATTTTTTGTTATCGAGTAATCGAGTTTGTCGATAAATAGTTTCAGGCCTACTCACAAATATTTGTATTTGTCTCTTCCACAACACCTCTAATTCCATCGTATTCAATTTGCGTGTGCACGTTCGGTCAGACTGCTTTGCGTTTTGACTCCATGGCGGGAAACCATTAAAACACGGAAACTTCTCATTTAAATACTACCGTCGCCATGTTGTTTTCACCGGTTGCCATTTACACAAAAAATCATAGTTTATCACCTGTAATACATACTAAAATTACACATCCAATAGTATACAATGCCCACGCAATTAAGTAAGTAAACAAGCAATAAACAAGCGATAAAATTGTCCCTCCTTTATTACTATTTTAAGCATTTTTATTTTAGAAGTAATCAAAAGACCCAGTATTAGGGCTGAACAATTTTGGAAAAAAATCTAATTGCGATTTTTTGGACAGATAATGTCATTGCGATTTGATTTGCGATATTTTTTTAAGTTAAGATTTAAATTCAATATATATGTAACATATTTAAAAAATGTTATGGAGCATTACCACATGAGATGGCATCAAATTATTAACTGCTCTATTTTCAAATGAAAAGATGACATAATAAATATATGTATTTAGTGCATTTTAGGACATGCAACAGTTTTAGACAATTTTTTAGATGTGCTCAAGCACAACCAAATTGCATTTCAACATCCCTAAAAATAATAAATACAAATAATTCAGATTATTATTTTCAGATTTTTTTTTTTTTGACAATGTTTAAGCTCTCTTATGTTACATTTTAGAACTTTGCTTGCCTGCTAAGAGATTGAACAAACATATACAGGTATAAAAACAGTCTGTTCATTGTTATACAGGGAAATTAGTGATTTAGCAGATTAGTGATTTAGCAGACAAGTTAGTGATTTAGCAGACATGATTTAGCATACTCATTAGACCCCCCCAAATATTCGATCCTAGAAACTCCCTTGTGGACGCATCCTGCTGGAACTATGGTTCCACTGTTCCAGTATCTGTGCACCTTAATGGACACTGTTCTTATTGTTTTATTTTGTTTATTGGTGATCGGCAAATCAATCAGTACTAAAGCCGGTTATGTTCTCTGTTATTTACACACATGCGTCACATACTTATCATGGACATGACCTAGTTCTGCCTGAGATTGTAACATTCTCATTGTTGTGAAGCATGTTCGACTACAGTACCGAGTTACATTCACCGTTTGCATTTGGCATTTATTATAACATTGTTCATCTCAGTAAAAGAGTCGGCAATATATGCTACTGTACGTCTTACTTTTTTTAAACAATGCGTCTTGTGAACCGGACGCTGGCTGCCTTGTTTAAGTTTCTCTCACTCAGCACGTCGATTTGGCATAGTTTATAGTTGAACATCTTGGACGGCCGCACACAAGTGTACTAATACGGCCTCTCTGTCAACTTAATCGGAAACAACCAATACAGCAGGCACTACAGTAGGTGTGGTGTCCATTGACCTCGCTTTGCTTTTCTTCGGGATTATCCTACATTTTCCGACGTTGCTTCTATTTTAGCGTATGCAATTTTTCAGCAGAGCTCCCACAAATTTCGGTTTGAAAACGATTAATCGCTCAGCAGTGGCGTGGGAAGACAATTTAATTTAGGGGTGCTGAAAATATTAGACAGTGAATTTTTTAAATATGTTTTTTATAATGTAATTAATGGAATGATCCGGAGGTATCCCCCACGAGATATAGAAAATAAAGAAGAAATAAATTATAGCCTAGTGCATTCTAGTCGCTCTAGACAAATAAGCATCAACAAAATGCAGCAGCCTACTGCAACAATAACCTATAGGCATGATTGTATATGGAAAATTGGCAACACACCGTACATAGCCTACAAAACATTTGAACACATGGCTATTTAGACTGCTCATTTGCGACATGCCAGTCAGCGTACCATTGTCATTTGGAGGCTATCGCAGAACTCGACATGAAACACCAAATGGGGTAATGGGGTCAAACCATTCAGTATAACTTAATCTGAGTTTTAAAATGATGTTGGTAATTATATATCCATATTATAATTACTTTATCAATTTAGTAGCCTATGAGTTAGATAGGTGGCAGACAATAAAACGTGCCTTAAATGCATACGACAGAACGAAAGAAGGCCTATATGGCGTTTGTGCCAGTGCCATGGTGCGTGCGTCATTGACAGAAAAGAAAAAATAGATCCTATCGAAAGTTAAATCATTGATGCGATTTCAATCTTTTGATAAATATATGTGTTTTACTGTAGCCCATTATTATTATTATTATTATTATTATTATTATGCTACACGTGTTATTACCAAGGAATAGTCTAATACTATCTGGATAAAACATCCAGATAGTCAAGTCAAGATAGTCATGTCCATGTCAAGTGAAGCGCTGGCATGGCGCTAAGGAGCACTTTACACATTACAAAGCGCTGTGCACTGGTTTTGTTTCTATGACAATATATTGAATTCTTGAATCTGCTGCTAATCTGCTGCTACTATAACAAATGCTGTTACTTCAATCACAAATGGCAAGTTCTGTGCGCCTCAATTCTGCACTACAAGTCACTTTTGCACCATATTTCTCACATAAACGTGGTGCAGCCGATTTGTGTGTGCTTGTAGCCAGAAACCGTTTTCTCACAGCCAATCACAATATTTTCTTAATACGTGACGAAGCTCTTAACTAATCAGGGTGTGTTTGTGGATTTGTTTTGAAATGATCTACATTAAAGTGTCCCAGTTACCATTGCCTCTAAACAACTCACTATTCAGCAGTGTGCACAATGTTCCTGCACATACTGTACAGTACAGTCCTCAAAAAGCATACAGTACAGTATGTGCCTTCTACTAAAAACAATTGGCATTAACATTTTAATCTAAACTCAGTTGTACCTTGTAGTGAAAAATGTGTGCTGTATTCTGTATACTGATTCTGACCATAAATCAAAGAAAGCAGGCCGGCGTTGCAGAGCCTTGAATGTCACCATGTTCACAGATACTGGGCCTTTGGTAAATATGAGTCAAGTGTGGTTATGTCTTGCTTTGACGCTGCTGGCTGCACCACTCAAACTTTATCTAGAGTCAACATCTGCGCCGGCCACGTCTGTGCTGTGTAAACACGGTGTGTGTGCATGGGGGACGGTGGGTGCAGAGATGGTCTGTGTAAATGAGAAAGAAAGAGTTGGTCTGTTGGGCTGTGTGTGCTAACTAATGTAGTAGTATGCCTGTGGTCTCGCTCTCTCTCTCTCTCTCTGTGTGTGTGTGTGTGCCTGCATGTGTCTGCAAGCCTGCAATGTGTGTGTGTGCATGACCACCTCTATGCTAATGTAAACATGATACATTACTGTGTAATAAGAGTGAAAAAGAGAAGAGCATCTGACGTGTGTGTGTGTGTTTTAGCCCTCACCTTGTCTGTTGTAACTGTCCTGTTCACGGTGTACCATGTCCTTTTGTCCCCTGGTCGTTCCGTACAGTAGCCTATCAACAGTAACCAAGGACAGTAGTTAGTGATGTACATACAAGCCAGCTTGGTAGGTGGTTAGTGGGGAGTGTTGTACAATACATCAGCTAAACACACACAACTGTCTGGCTTCTGTGGCATCCAACATCTCTCAAAAGCGGCTCACCTTGTCCAATGCAACCAAAGAAGAAGAAAGAAGAATTACCATTTTTCCCCAATAATCTATTATTTGTTGACATTCAGTGAGGTGGTCCTTTTAAGACGAACATCCCTCTTGTCAAGTGCTCAGAAACCACCTGTCACGTGTCTGGGGTGCTTTAGTCAGATATACTGTATATGTTGATGATGATGATGATACATGCCAAGATGAAGGTCGACTGAGCACCGAACGAAAGTGGCTATAATCACAGTGAAGAACACCTTTTAGGGCACAATGGCTTTTACACAAACGCTAAGTCTGAAATATTGTTCTTGTGTCAGTTCTACGTTGTTATTATAGGTTTTTGGAGGTTCCTTTTCCTGTTGCCGCATGTACACTTCATAACCCTTTAGCATGGTCCCTTATATGACAGAGCCGTACGGTGCCTTGTTAATGTATTCCTTTCTGAGGTGAAAAACCCTAACTAGCAGGAAAATAGTGAATGCTGCATGGTCCTGCTAATCCCCTTACAGTACTGAAGAACAGCTCTATGTGTACCAACTGTTCTCGCATAATGCCCGTTGTCACTTTACACAAAGGTGGTGAATAGCATAAAAAAAAAAATACTATGCTGAATATGATGGCAACACAATATCTAATTCTACAAAGGCAGATAGCCTAACTGATGCAGGCCATACTTTACCCCATGGCTGTTTGTAACGGCTGTTACATTATGTCATACTGTAACATGGTACGAGCTCACATGGATTCAGTTGAACATCAAATCTAACTCGATACTCTTGAGTCACATTAATTCTTCACACTGTGGCTCCCAAGCTAAGTCATTACTGAGTGAATAGAAGCAGTCTGTAGCCAGGTCTGGTCCCCATTAACACATGGACTGTGTCTGACCTGGTCTGGTCCTGGTGTTGGTCGAAGGCCTTCAGCGTCTCGCTGGATGAGTAGGACTTTTGAGTTGGAACCCGGGGCCCCTGGGAGCCAATACCACAGTCTTCACTGTCCCCTGATGAACCTGAAGGACACACACGTGCACGTCAGAGTGGCACACACGTGCACCTCCACGGACACATGAACACACGCACAAACAGACACAATCTGTGGGGTTGCATTTCAGGGAGGCGGGGGCCGCAGGGAGTTAGGCAGATGGATGCGGCTCATTAATATTCATAATGTCCTCTAATCGCCACAATCTGTAGCAGTACATCTAAAACGGACGATGGATATTAGTAATGAGGCCCTGTGAGAGGACCTTCTATAGTCAAATAATAGATTCATTCATTCATTTATTTAAGATATGTCTCATATGAGCCCTACAGGACTCAAATACGTACGTGCAGAATAAATTGTGGTAAAGAGGCTCACACGCTAGATAAATGTGTGTTACCACGGGGATGGCTGGTCTACAGTGGTGCTGTAGCAAAATGTCCATCTCTGACTTGACATCAGCGTTTAACTGAGCACGAGACCAGGGCAGCACATAGAACATAGACCAACATTGTGGTTGGGCCATTGCTCCTACCTGAACCTCTGCTCTCCATGAAGGAATGAATTACTGGGGAGTGACACATAGTAAATATATCCCCCAAATAAGACCATGTTAATTTATACTGCTAAAAGTAATTATAATAATACGAATAATATCAATACCAATGGATACTAATTAAGACAGACTTTAAACAATAAAAAATTGACACAAAAGTGAAAAGGATGAAAGGAATAAATGAATGTGAGCAAACAAATGGTGAAAGCTCTAATGAGGGTGTGGTAAGCAAACACAACAAACTGCACAGGTCCAGTGTCAGGTGGAGGCATGGTCTTACCAGTGTAGGGTCTGTCTTTGCGGCTCTTGGTCAGAGAACAGTACGGCCGCCTCTCTTTCACTTCCATAATGCTGCTGCTGCTGATGCCAGAGCTGCTACTAGCATGCTGCTACGCGCCCTCACTCTCCCACACACACACCACTGGCAGCACAGACTACACGTAATGAGAAGGAGAGACAGGGGAAACAACAGCTGGACCCCACCTGTAAACACACACACACACACAGAAAGAGAGAGAGATAATTAGAAGAGACATAGCTAGGTAGAGAGCTTGCTGTGTGACTTTTCTAAAACCTGGATGAGAGAGAGAGAGAGAGAGAGGTGGGGGGAGGGGGTGGGAAATCCAGCAGTGGATAGCTTTGCAAGCCTCAAACTTAATCTGAGACACTGAGCCTTAAATCTCATACCTTCTGGACCTGGCTCAGGTCCTGAGTGTGTACGTGTGTGTGTGTGTGTTGGGGGGGTTCCTCTGTAATAATATGCATGTGTCCTGATCTACACATGGTATTGTATGTGTGTGTGTGTGGGGGGGGGGGTGTATGCATATCTAAATTGTATGTTTGTATATTATCCAGGGAAATGCTGTATCATATGACTTCTGACCGTGCACCCAGCCATTCAGCGGTGTAGCCAGATTCATGTCTTCTGAATTTCCACTTTTGCTGTAGCCATGAATTCAGATGAAAGCTAACAGCTAACATGATAAAATTGGCTCAATTAATGACCAAAAAAAAAATGTATATTATATTATATATGTTAACAGTGTGTGTACTGAAGATATGTGTCTTCACTAAAAATTAATATCACTTCCAACCAAGTAATTTAATTGGAAAAGAGGTATTCCATGAGTGATATTCAATCTTACGCACTGGGACTTTTATCTATGAATGTATCACTCCACTTTACCGGCGTTCTAATAACTGTTCCTAACATCAACGATCGTTATATAATAATAATTATATAAACTTTGCACCACAAAGATTAAAATATTTCCACATATGTACAGTATGTATACGTAATGAGAGGAGAAAGTGAGAAAAGACAGAGCAACATACTTTATGATAAGCCGACTAAACAAACTCCTTCACTCTCTGCATAATAAATGGAAACAGGCTACAGAAAAATGCAGGCTACATGATACAAACATGGATGTATTGGAAAAAGTAGCTGACCTGTGGTAACGTGGAAACGTATTTCATTAACAAGCTAGCGTATTGTTTTTGTGCTGCTTGAAAACAGTCCAGTCACATAATTGCGGGCATAGAACCAGAAATACTGTTGTTATCATTTCAATATCTTTGATAGAAGCTTAAAACTACTGCGGGACTATTTGTGTTGGTGGAGCCAAATACATTATTAAACAAACAACCAAATAAATAATTAGCATATTATTATTATTAGCCAATAAACAGCGGCTGTTGTCTTCGGCACTCGGCCATTTCCAGTGGAGGTTGTGAGAACTGCCGTTGCATTATGTTATGTTACGCTATGTATAGGCTCTGCAGGGCCGTGTGTGTGTGTGTGTGTGTGTGTGTGTGTGTGTGTGTGTGTGTGTGCGTGTGTGATGTACAGCACGTGTTAATAGGTTTGTGGGAGTACACTGGTGTGCACATGGCAACCCCTTGTTTTATATGCATGTAAATGCTTATTGACCTGGTATGCTAGGTGATTGCTAAATAAATACAGACACATGGCTTTGACTCAGGAGCTTTATATAAATGTACTGTACTGTATGTGGAGGGTATGTTGGTTGGGTGGGTGTTGTACAAACTGTTAATCACAGCAGACCTGTGTTTTCATGTTATTAACCTTTCTCTTAATTTATATGTTGGCTAAACTTGCCGCTTTAAAGGGTTCCTATGAACACAAACATTATGCACTCCATTAGATATATCCATCCCTCCCTCCCTCAGCAGAATCTTCATTTTATTTTTAGATTTAAAATCAAATATGCTATATTAGTGTGACAGAATAGCAGCTGTGTTGCTAAAGCATCGCAGCATACCAAAAATAAATAACAATAACGGATCGATAGTCTGCAAATGTCAGCGGGGTGGCTGAATTGACAAATTCAATTCAATATCATTTAAATATAATCATTCAATTGTTAATATGACAATACTGGAGAATGGCAGGAGAATGGTTGTAACAGAATGAATACTGTATTGACTTTTCCTAGTATTTAATTTGTGTCCTATATTTTGAACACAACCCTGTTTTGGAAAGAAAATATAAATGTCTGCTAAAGATTGAGATTGAAAAATTTAAATGAATTTTTGTTTCTGTTTTTCAGTTTCTTTTATTTTATTTAATAGAAAGGCTAAGGTCTTTGACCATGATTTTGAAATAACTTGTTGTTTCTGGGGTTTAGAAATATTTCTGGAAATCGGCAACATTTGAAATGGTTATACTTTTAAATACAATTTTCCCAGGGATATAGGCTAGTTATTTATGCTATTCATTTGAATTTAGATTGAAACAAATTTCAAAGTATGTATTTGGGCCGGTTCGTGTAAGGGGCTCTGTCTCTGGAGAGGGTGTGCTATGTCACAGTCAAATAGACAAACCTTTGCTCTCTTTGACTCTTTCCCCTTTACCTGTGTCACACATTAGCTTTCAACTCTCCAGTTAGACATGGTTGTTTGTACAGTATTACTGTAACTGGAATGAACATTAGTGCACAAAGGAGGAAAAAAGCATGGCAATAGATACATATAAAGATAAATGGGAGAAAAAAAAAATCTCTTTTCCAGAACACTTGACTTTCCTGCAACCCTTTCTTCCTTCTATATTTTTCCTGGAATTCCAAATCTAATTACTGTTAGACTGGGGATTGAAGCACTCATCTCAATTCAATACACACTTCATGCTACTTTTATACTTCTGGAGTATATCTGAATGAAGAGCTGTTGGAAGAAAATAATATATTCTCTCTCGCTATGAACATTACAAAGAGATCATGAACAGAGGAGCGAGCAGATAGGGCGCAAAGGACAGCAAACAACAATATCAACCATATTTTGCACAAGTTGTTAGCATCAAAGACTGCGGACCATAACCTGCTCCTCAACCGTCTTGTCATGAATGAGTTAGCACTTCATTGTTTAGCCCATACTTGTCTCAGAGGATAACCATAGAACTCACTTGTGGCCGTGTCCAGTACATTAGCTGATGTCATATAGCATCATCTTAAATTATACTGTATGCCGATGACAGCCGTGTATGCCATTAGAACTAAGTAGTAACCTCTTAGTCTTAGAATCATATTGTATACTAAACAATGTCTTCCTATTTTTTGCATTTAAACAAGATCTTATTTATGAACGTGGTATGCATAGCTACTGTATCTGTTCAAGCATGCCACTCTTATCTGACTCTTGGCAATTGTGCTTCTACTCAGAAAACACACATTGCAGAGCTTCACCTAATGTTATCTATTAGTGTTGAGCAGACCCTTATTCATTCATTAGTATTGAGAAGAAGTCTTCAGGTGGTACAGAATGATGCATGATGCATGTACATCAGGTACAGCTATTTCAACAGCATTGATGTAGGGACATGTCCTATTCAAAATGCAACCCACACTTGGGAGTACATTACATTACTACTTTTTTGTGTGTGGTGTGTGTGGGGGAAGGGGGTGCTGGGGATGTAAACTATGGTTTGGTTCAAATATACAATAATTATTATTTGGTATTCTGTGAATCAAATACTACATACAGCTCTGCAACGCCTCAGTTGCCACCCCACAAGGCCCAAGCAAACAACAAACAGTACTGGCCACTGATTCAATGTGTGAACGTACCTCTACCGGTAGACAAACTGATTTCTCATTGCACACTGTATTTTGGCAAAACTAGACCCAACAGCATCTATGTCAATAGATCATTTCACATCATTCAATTAGTTAGAACAAGCAGGGTTTTGGGATTGTGAGGATGAGTGTTAGGAACAGGCATCTGAGAAAATGGCCAGTAAAAAGCCAGACAAAGGGAAATAAGCGTTTAAGACTTCACAGTTTTTACTAATAAGCCAATTAGCACAGCCTGATCATGTGCTTCATCAGTAATTAAATAGTTAATTAAACACTGTGCTTCAATGAACAATGGATAAAAAAATGGGGATTAAAAACCCAATCCCAGATTTTCCTTTTCTCTCCACTTTCACCTGTATATCAAATAACATTTAATTTCAGAATACCTGCTTTTTATGAGTTTTAATTTATATGTGGTCATAGTTAAACTGAGTAAATTCCATTATCATAAACTTATGAATCTCATTTTAAAACCTAATTGGATCAAGGTGTATTAGCACACAACACAGTGAGTGTGAGGCCAGACGTTCCATTAAATACAGGACCATGTGTCAAGATCAACATCAGATCAAGATATGACCAGTGTCATAGACACTGATGTTCTGCCATAGCTGCTAGAAGTGTGTCCCTGTGACAGATTCTTATTCCCTAAGAGTATGATCTACTTTGCCTATCATCAAAACATAATGTTGATATATTTTAAATGAATAATTACTGTAGACGTCTGGCTATATTGATTTATTCATGTTAATGTATTTAGTGTTTTTGTGAGGAACAGCTCCATAACACAAGTGTATGTTGTCAACATACTCCCAGAAATTAATGTATCTTTACATATTGAACACTTAAAGACACCACATTGTGGTAAAATAATACATATTTCAACTATACAGTCTCAGCATGTAATTTCACTGTATGCACAACACAATTTATTTGGATTTTACTAACGATCTACCAGTATTACCCCTTTGCAGACTGAAATAAGGCAATATTGTTGAACATGCAGAAAAACACTAGCTAACAAATCTTACCTAACTGCATCCTGCATTATTCAATGGGTGCTATGTCAGAGTACATATACTGTACAGTATATGATACATAGTTAAGCATTGCTATGCAAGCTGTCTGTCGTATGTACTGTATAATGTAGTGGAATTGACGGACAGAGCTTCTGGGTTAGATCAGCAGAGGATTTATTTCTACAAGCTGAATGTCAATTAACCACTCAAATGTGATGGATGTGAAGCAACCTGAAACAGATATAGTTGAATATAAAACAGAATTTATAGAGCCTTCCATAGTCGGTCTTTAAAACAACCAAAGTCTGAGTGTAACTAAAAAAAAAAACTACATTTTTTAAAAATATGAATTTGGTACATATGAGGTTTGTGGCCATCAATGACTCTTCATTCAATTAATATATGACTGGTACAATATCTCTCATTCAAACATGCGCACGCACACACGCATGCATGCACGCACACACAGCCATTATGTCAGGCATAACTATAATTCTTGAGCAGGAACACATCACTAAAACACTAAGTGCACCAGCATAGATAACCAAACAAATGCTTTGTGGGGGGGGGGGGGGGGGGGGGGGGGGGGGGGGGGGGGGGGGGGGGGGGGG
>JAODUK010027138.1:0-23882 GCA_027564635.1 Typhlichthys eigenmanni
TGTACAATCACTAATTTACATTGCAGAAAAGTGTAATTTCTTCATTGTTGTCACATGAAAAGATATGCTCACATATTGGCAAATATGCGAGGGGTGTACTCACTTTTGTGAGATACTGTATGTGTTGCCCTTGACAAAATGTATAGTTTATGCACACAAGCTTAATACTGAAAGTATTTGCCATTTAATTCAGTATTTTTGGTTAAAACATCTGGATTTTGCGAGAACCACTATTTGCTTCACTTTGCATATCATTCTGAGAGCTCTCAGTTCAAAGCAGTTTGTCAGCTGGTTACCCAATAAGTGTCCAGGTGGGTGCTGACAGCAATGAAGTGCCTGTGTTCAGAAAATCATCTGCACATCTTGTTCAGATTGGTTGAAGGTAGTCCAATGCTCTGCTGATGATTTGCTTGACCGGTTTATTAGCAACTGAATGGATAATAAATTGTGGAGCTTGCAAAATTGGAATACTGCAGCTATATATTGCTGAATATATATATATATATATATATATATAGATAATTGCATAATTTCATTAAAAAAAAAAAGTATTGCTAAGAATAAAATCTAAAAAATGCAATTGAGGATATGAGAGTTTTTTGTTTTAGTTTTGTGTAGTTTGAGGTGTAATGTCAGGCCACCATACTAAACATTCCCTGGTGTTATTTGTGTACTTGTCCTGCAATGTGGCGTAGTACCCATTTGACCGAGCTGAGAAGTTTAACCGTGGCATCAGGAAGTTGGGCATCACTCCCGACGGACAGAGCTACTTGGACCAGTTTCGACAACTTATCAGCCAGATTGGTGAGCTCTGAATCAACGTGCACGCACACATTTGGTTTAGAACTCTTTAGCAGCTCTCCTAATCTGCCATTTGTCTGTATGTATGTGCGTGTGTGTAGGTAATGCCATGGGCTATGTGCGCATGATTCGCTCTGGTGGACTACACTGCTGTAGCAACGCTATCAGGTAATGGCAACTTGAGATATGTATAGTTTTATGCCCACAATTGCCTATAAATTGTCACTGAAACTCCCTGAATAAATATTTGTTTATGACTGAAACTGAAACTCCACAAAAGTATTTTCACCCAGTCACTCAATCAGTCAGCCTAAATATATTGGGATGTAATGTTCTGGTCCATATCGCCCAGCCCTAGTTAGTGGGGAATTCATTATGGACAAACATTTGTTCAGTTTGAGACACTGATCTAATATGACTTTGAAAATATTCTCCCATCCATCACAAACAAAAGGCAGAAAGACGGATACCGGTATGTAGCAAATATATAGCCTAGTGGAATGTAGCACGTAGGAAAAACACACCCGTGCATATACCCCTGATACTACATGCATGGATTAAAAGCAATTAGTTCAATATGGACCTTTATGTAATGATGTCCAACCAATAGTGCAATTGTTGGATGATTAACTCAGTAGTTGTTGTTCCCTAACACGCCAAAACTAATATAATAACGGTAAAATGTATATTTTCAGCACAAAACACACACACAGCAATGGATTCTGGGGAAAGAGGGCATGGGATAGTGCCGTCAAACCTTTTGAGAGAACAATAGATATTTACTACAATGTAATATTTGCTCTGTAACATTCAGAAAACTGAAAAGAAAACTGCTTACATTTTCTGGTATTAAAAATATATATAAATGTAATTGTTTTACACATTGTTGGCTGTCTCACTGTACATGTGTCTCTTCATATGTCTGTCAAACAATTAGGCGTTTCAAATAATAGCCTATATTTAAAATGGGTCTTGCAACATCGCTGTTGTGCACATACTTCGATTTACTTTTGAAATTTTTATTTATTTCACAACATCTCAAGTTTCTTCCTTCTGCAATTGGAGTCGCAGCTTCCTATTTTATCAAATTGTTTTGGCGTAAACATGTCAAAGTGTGCGTGGAGGACCGCACATTCTTCAGTCAAGTTTGTTTTTTATAGCTAATTTTCCGTGTGAAGTGGCGTACCCAGTTTCCAGTCCTGTTTTGTGCGTACGCAACATTTATAAATTAGATCGACACTGACATTATCAAAATATTGATGTAATCTTTCACTTTGTACCACACTGTGCTGAGCAAACTCATCTTCAGTTGATGCAGCTACAGTGTCTGATCTGTAACAACCTTTAAGATAACGCTATTTATTGATTTGGAAATGCAGGTGTTAGATCAGCACGGTTAGCAGAATTGTGCTGATTGTGAGAACAAAGATATACCGAGCTGTGACACAGCTGCTATTTCCCTGACTGTTGAAACACGCATGTTGGCATTGTCTGCTTCCAGGTTTGTCCCTGACCTGGAGGACATCGTCAACTTTGAGGATCTGGTGAAGGAGGAAGGCCTGTCTGAGGAGACCCAGAAAGCCGCTAGGTGGGTGTGTATCCCATTCCGCTGTTCCCACATATCATTTAAGGGGCGCCACAATCCTGACGACTGCTCCATTCTGTGCTCAGCGTGCTGGACGCTGTTTTGGGGGATCTCACCAGTAACTCCGCAGAGGGGACGGAGTACTTCAAGATGCTGGTGGGGGTGTTTGCGCCAGAGTTTCGTAGTGCCAAGAACATGCACCTGAGGAATTTCTACATGATTGTGCCTCCGCTGGTTAGTGTCAGCCTGATGTATTTATTTATTTGTTAATGAAATATAAATGATTTGATGTTTTCTGTCTCCTGCATGACTGTTCATGAATATGATGCTCTCCTCTCTTATAGGCTGTGAACTTTGTGGAGCATTCCATCAGCTGTAAGGAGAAGCTCAACAAGAAGAACAAAGGAGGAGCAGCCTTCACCGACGACGGCTTTGCGATGGGTGAGTGAGTGGCGGAGCATGTTACGTGCTGCCAATTCATATTTCTCCTACAGTGTCTGTTAACCAGCCTTACTGACCCCAGCAAACACCCCAATAATGAGCCAATGGCTGTCCAAGTCAACTTTGAAACGCGGCTCAGTCCTGTTACTGACCAGCGTGGCACTGCATGTCTCAGGTGTGGCGTACATTCTGAAGCTGCTGGCCCAGTACCTGGAGTTTGACTCACTGCACTGGTTCCAGGCGGTCAGGGAGAAGTATGTGAAGGAGATGAATGCTGTGGTGAAGGAGCAGAACGTTCAGTCCACAAGCCAGGATGAGAAGCTTCTACAGACCATGAATCTCACTCAGAAGCGACTGGATATCTACCTCCAGGTGCGCTGCCCTGTTTAAAGTAGTAGCATGGACTGATTTGACTTTTGACTCATCAGTGACTTGTCAATGTATAGCGCCGTACTCCTAAGTGTTTTCTGGGCATAACTCTGCACATCATTATAGGAAGAGTTTATTTTTATATTGGTTGATTGATATATTGCTGGGAGGATTGTGTATGTACTTACAAAGCTGAATAAATAAAGGTTGTTTTTTTTTTAATTTAATTTTATTAAACTTCTGAATACATGGACATAAATCATATATGGTGAATGTTGGATTACATGAAAATATTACCTGCAAAATCTTAAATAGAAAATAAGATCAAGCAAAGCATTTTCAACATTATAAACGGCCTTTACACAAGTTACTATGATCAGATGGTCTCCTTGCATACTGTACATTGCAGTACCTTAACTGTATGTGAACTGATGTGTTCTGTCCCCTGCAGGAATTTGAACTGCTGCACTTCTCCTTAAGCAGCGCACGGATCTTCTTCAGAGCAGACAAGACGGCTGCCGAGGAGATCCAAGAGAAAAAGGATAGAGGTAATGTGATCTGCGATCACGTCTGACTGTCATGCTTACCTGATGTAGAACTGTAGAAGCCTGTAGTGATTCCCAGCAATGCTGAATTAATTTACAACACTTTTCTCTATCAGGGGAGGCCGCCAAAGGAGAAGGTTCTATGGATGGGTCTTCCACGGCCTCAAAGTGATCACTATCATGCCACTGGAAGAAGTATCAGTAAAACGGCAAGAGGGCACCTACAGTGGGACAGAATGGAGATATTGTTAGTGTGTTAGTTGATGCCATCTAGAGGCAAACAGTGATCACTATAATCATGATGAAGTCTAAATGCATTATTGGATGTATACGTGTAAATGCTGTATAATCTGACAGAGCAATATGGATGCTGCAGTTTAAAGGAGTAAATTGAAGGGGTTTTGTTAAAGGTCGGTCGTGTTTTTTTTTACACCTCGAAACCCCTTTGAGTGTGACAACCAGGCAAGCCTCTGAAACCATGACATTTGGTGTTGCAGGATTAGGTGTTTAAAATGTTCTCGTCAGCCGAAGCATCATTGCAACATTCCATCAGGGTCTCTTGTGTGCCAGAGAGGAATATTGATTGTAATGTAAAAATGGATTTATTTGAGTTGCATAATTCGTTTTCTACACTGTCAATTTATAGTCATGTAGCCTTCAAAATAGATTTACATTCATTCCAGTAACTGTGTATCCTGTTATTTAAATTTGTACTAAATCTATACCCACCACCAGTATATTGCTATTTTTGCCTATAGCTTAAATTGTATCATCTTGATAACCATATGTGATCTTACAAAGTCAACATGTGATGACTTCTGTTTTTACATTGTATAAAATGCATTTATTATAAGACACATGTGCCTCTTTCTGTTCTGTGGATCGTCTCCCATTTTGACCATTCTTCAGTAATTGTATGGAATTCAGTAGAAATTATTCATCCAATATTAAGGTGAAGTTCTACCTGTAAAATGTAATTTGACCTTAATTTAAAACATTTTTAATTTAAAAAATGATTATATTATGCCACAGAGGTACATAATGATGTGTTTTGAATGTTTTAGCACTACCTGAAACACTGTGAAATTGGTCAAATAAAACATGCACTTTTGTTATAACTGCCTTTCTGGATGGATCTGTTTTATTGTTTATTTAAAGTGGTAAAAGGAGTGCATAACTTGTGTAGGCTGTAAGATTTGTTTGGAATGTTTTGGATTTTATGTGTAGCCTCTATAAATGCACAGGTTGTATTCATTTCCAATTATAGTTGTACCCAGTTGCTCAACTTTCCAATGTGCCAAACACTTGCAATGCAATCACTGCTCACACAATTGCTAAATCATTTCAGCATGACTCAAATCAAACTAGATTTTTATTATTTTTCCACATTGAAACTTGTGAAAATGTATCTAGAAAATAAAAGAAATGACACAGTTCTTCAGGAAAGCCTTTTCTGCTTTAATACAAAGAAAAGCTTTTTTTTAACTTCAGAAAATACAAGATCAGTGGATTATTTTTTTCCTCAAATTATCAGTTTTCCTTTTCCTATGAAATGTTGCTGTTTAAACAGCTTAGAATGAAATGGGTCCATCCCTCTGGACTCAAGACTTGTTCATTTCAGGGGGGAATAATGTCCTTTCAGTTTGTCTTTATGCTAAGAATTAGGCCTTCCTTGTTTGACATTTGAATTTTGTAATATTTTTAAGTGCCCAATAGCTAATTGACACCCTGTCCAGCAGATCCAGAAATGTCCTGTTATATCCACATATTGCAGCCATGCGGCCCTCATAAAAATGAGGTACAAGGCAGGGCGTGTTTTCCAAAATAGATGTCATATATATATATATACATACATATATATATATAGCAATCATATATACACATTCGTACATACATATAATCAATTATGTGATGCCAAAAAACTAAAAAAAAATGTACACATTTATTACAAAATTGTGACAAAGACTGGTGTTTTGCTTGCTCTGGAGCAATGAAGCTTGGTAGTCAACCATTGTGGAAATGCTTGTGAATGCTCAGTGTAATCTCAAACACTAATTTGCGTCCATGTTTGAAGTAACACAAACCACAAAGAGGCAGAGAACAACAGACAGAAAGTGGATGGGAGAAAACGTGTGAAGCCAGTACAGGAGGATGAGAAATTAACTTAAGGGGGAATAGGAAGAGAAATTAAGAAGTGAAAAAGGGATGTAGGGAAGGGCCGAGTGTATTCAAAAAAACATGGGAGTGTTCACATGAAAAAGCAGAAACAAATTTTGTGTTCTTTTATTACTAAATATAGTGCAACAATAAACATTGCATTTCGTTCACCCCTTTCACTTGCTAGAGAGGATGGCACTTTGTTCTTTGCCTTCCCCGTCCGTCTCTGTTCTCAACACTTGGTGGGAATTTGAGAAATAACCCTTGTTCTCTCACTGTCAAGTGTGCCAAGCTGTCTGTCTGTCCTGCCTTGGGCGACACAGGCTTCAGATTCAGAGGCGTAAACATAACACAGACCCTGCTCGTAACAAAAACACAAAAGAAAATAAAAAAAATACGAGGAAAATAAGGAATAAAAACAGAACAAGTGTATGTGTTTTGGGCAGTATGTAATTTGGAAAGGCAGGTCAATTTTGCCCCATTTATGTATGGTGGAAAAACCCCCCTGCAGTCAATTAGCCAAATCCTCAAGGAATAAAAACCCAGGTGTGTCTGCGGCACCCTTCGCGGTGTGCATGAACAGGAGCTCACGGGCTGGAGCTCACGCGCTGCGCTGGGCTGGGCCTCAGAAGGCCTGCTGGGCTGGGTTGTAGTTGAATGTGGTCGGCACATGGGGCCTCTCTTCCAGCTTGTCGTATTCCAGGTGAAATTCCTTAGAAAGGATTACACACATGCACCCAGAACTTAAGGCCTATCATCTTGTACAACCTAAAATAAAATAAAACATAAACAGCCATTTCAGAATGGTCATCAATGTGCGTTACCTTGGCTACTTTCCTCCAGTTAAGACAATCAAAAAAGTAATAGGTTCCCCTCTCGTATGTATTGGTCTTCATTGTGGGCTCCATGCCAGGTGCTCTTGTGATCCAAACCCTCTCCTCCTTGTGGTACCGCCAGTCCCGGTTAAAGCTGGGAAACAATGACGGAATAAGTAATACAAATTAACAGCAGGCCAGACCTCCCCCGCTCCTTTTCCCTGCTTATCTAATGCAGAGTTCACACTACAAGATTTTCCATGTCGTCAGATCGCTGCACGACTGTCTCTCTTGTACTGGGGCGTCTTGAAGTCGTCGTGTGTTTCATGATACGTGACTGATCGGAGACAGGGGGTCACACATTACCAGATGTTGCACAAGACAAAGTAAGGGAGTCTCACGAAGCTATTTTAGGCATACAGGACGTGGCATATAATGTTCCTCTGAAGTGGCGCTCTTGCCTCATTACCTTGGAGACATTTATCACAGTTTCATATTCTTTAAATTGTAAATTTCACACCACTTATGTGGTTAGACTTGTGGAACGTCAATATAATGTGAAAATAGTTTCTTCAAGCAGTTTATGTATGATTCTGAAGGCAATTTCCCCTCCCCCTTGTTTATATTATCGTCCATGTCTTGCACTCTGGCTGTAGGTCATTACCTGTCACGCTACAGGATTTGGACTCCCAGACAGGTGCGGTTATTTGACCTGCTAAATATCAAGTTGGGCTTAGGGCGACCATCAGTTCACGCTGTAGGAAATGTACGTGACGCGGCCGCCGTTCATGGGAGCGTGCTGGGATTTCCCTCCTCCTTTCTCCAAAAACGTGAAAACACTGGGCTAAAGTTGTGCAGTGTGAACTCTGCATTCGTCGGAGAACCCGCTAAATACATCTGTATTTTAAGTTGACGGCACATTTCAGCCTAATCCAATGCTTTTATGAATCAGCTATGCTAGAACCACCACTCAGTGTTTTGGTATTATACTGTACTTTTGGTGAAGATCTGTAGGGGGGGGGGCTTTAATGATAATACAAGTGATTGAGTGCAACTCACAGCTCAACTGCGGCCAGAAGCTGTAGCAGATCTCCACCATTCATGTAATACAGATAGAACAACAGGTCTTCTCCGTAACGAGCCAGCTTAATGGCAGCCAACTTAAAGCAGGACAGGGAAGAGCACAATGTAGCATTAAGTATCCAGTGTGACCTGTGTAATACAACAGCGGCCATGTATGGTACTGACTCACCTTGTCCCTTATGTGAATATTTGTCAAGTACTCTGAGGGAACGTGGAAGTCTAAAATAAGAAGGCAGACAGAATTATGCAACAACTCTAAAACTAGCCATGTACAATTTTTAAATGGGCTGCTACTGGACGTTTAGTCCCAACTTGCTACAGTGCAACATGCCCAAGCAAAGTTTAACAAATAAAACCACAGAACGTATGTATTCATAGAATTAATCAACTTGTATACTTCCAAAAAGGTTCACAGGGACAACCCCATGTCTTACCAATGTCTTGTGGCCGACAGGGTGCCGAGGCCCACGGTGATGCAAACTTGGGGTACAGGTTCCTGTCAGGAGAGGACACACGGATGTAACTATCCAGCCAACAGAACGCACCCCGCCTGTTCCTCTACTACTGAGAGGCCTGCTATCTTACTCTGGTGAGTTCAGGTTGAGTCCCAGTGTTGTGAGGTCACTTCCCAGCGCCAGATGAACCATCCCAGGGTCCGTCTCCGCCGCCCGGATAAATGTAAGCAGCCCGATCATCCCAAACTGGTCTGTCACCATTCCTGAGGGAATGTTTGTTACCCGACCTACAGGGGCCAGACAATCCAGAGTTCAACACAAAAACACACACTTACACAGCCTACAGAGAGCAGTGTGTTTGTGTCACAGCTTGTATGCAAATGTGAAATGCATGCTTTGTCCACAAATTACTGTCTGTAGGAATAAGTTCATTTTTGAAAAGTTGATTCCTACGCTATAGTTGAGTAGTCCAGAATATAGTTACATATTTTTCTTATTGTCATAATACTCTATGCAATGAACAAACCTTCCATATGTTTCACTTATTAATAAGTAATGTCCCCCAGATATAGCTCTTAACTGGGAAGTCTGAACTACATTGTTGTCCAAACATTTATTTCTACAAGTCACAAAGCTATAATGTTCCTTTGGTCAGCACAAAACAATTAATGATTATGAAAGCTTTCCAAAAACACCTTAATTAAGTGAGAGTAACTTATTTTTGAGGCACAGTGAGTCCCTGAAAACACAGAGCCTTATAATTCCTTATAAAAATAATGATAATAATACAATGATCTACGCAGACCAATGCTAAGATATTATTATTTAATTTTCTATCAAAAACAATTTCACCCATTATAAACACTGTAGGTTTTGATAATGTTGTAGTCTAAATTGACAATAGTATATTGTTAATATATGGCCTGTCAAAATAACAACAACAATAAAATTCACAGCACCAAGCGCGAAATCAGGAGAATACATACATCTGTGGTTGAAAATGATATTGCTGATGATGTGTATTACTTAATTAAACATCATCTTAATAGTCGGCAGCCTTCACGCACATTCTACTCATGAGCCACTCCTCGTGTAAAGCAAACAGTTTTAAACTCAACTATTGTTGTCAGCTGTCACTGTTAAAATATATGCCAAGAGGCTGGACGCTGCTTTTGCAGACAAAAGTACCTATATCATCTAGATCAGAAACTGTCAGTTAAAGACTTCATAATGCCATGGATGTGTGTAGAAACTGTCAGTTAAAGACTTCATAATGTCATGGATGTGTGTGGAACTACAATATTTAACGCTAGATATGATGAGTGATGATCTTAATTGGAGAGCAATGCAAGAGAAAGAAGCATAATCTTGCGGTGCTAATACATTGAAGATAACAACATCAAAGGCATCAGACAAAGACTACCAGATATAATATTAACTGTAGAACTAACACAGTAGCCTGGTGTAGACCTAAAAGCTATTTTTGTTTGCTGCAGTGACAAGTAGGCTAGATACACAAACGATTGTCTGTAATGTAAACATTTCCTGCAGGATTAACTTTGAGTTGTTGGCTCTGTTTGGTTTCGAGAAACATAATAAAATAACATTTAACCTCTCAAGACACCTCGTGTTGCATCTTGGGCCTAGGCTTTGACCTACCCCACATATTGCTTTACACTAAATTCACCTAACATCATAAACACTGTAGATCATTGTAGACATTAAATGCAGAGAAAAATAAAACATTTATCTAATGCCACTCTGTAGAGGAGAGGTCTTCAACAGGGGATCCTCAGAAGTATTGCAGGGAATCCTCCAAATGATTTGATCCCAAACTTATTTTCTTTCAAACATTTAAATATACATTAACATAAATACAATCTGTGCTATAAATATACAAATCTGTCAATCATTATTTTAATGGTTTAGTTAGTGGCTTACTTTTATACATGGCATTATAGGCCACCTTACACAATATTTATATTTATGTGTGATAGGGGGTCCCTGTGCCATATTTCTATCAGCCAAGGGTATACGCTCAAGATGTCAAGTGCAACATTGAACTGTCACTGCCTTGACTTCTGGTCACAGAAAATGGAGCAAAAGGAAAATATGTAATTTGAGATTAATTTAAATTAATTAGATTAATTAAATCACAACGCATGTAATTAGATATGTATTATTATCGCCTGACAGCCCTAAAAAAAATTAAATGTGTGTCTATATATATATATATATATATATATATATATATATATAAATTTTTTTACAGATAGAGAACCGATATTTTAGCATGATGGTACTCATTTGTGTACAAAAATACATGATGGAACAGGAAAAATGGTGAAGCTGCAGCTCCGCCTCAACTCGTTGGAGGAGAGAGGGAGGTGAGAGGAAAAACAAATAAAAAAACACCAGTAATTCCCAAAATAAGAGCCAATATGCAAACGGTGTCTTCAAACTTTCAATGCTTTTACTGGTTGAGTAGAAAGCAAACTGTTCCGCTATTGTCATGTAATTGTCATGGTTCGTTGGGATTGGTTAAACCCATTTAACTCTTTGGGGTCTAAGGAGATTTTCCCCTTTTTGCCCAACTTATTTTCAGTCACAAATTAATATATTTAAATATATATGTCACTATCCAGTGCTGCATATTATTTTTATCACAACAAACTGACCTTTTGCATTATTTTATGATAATAATTATATGATAATGATAATTGCTCTCGTCGCGGATGACGACGGTGACCTCAGAGGGTTAATCACCTGCTGAAAGTTTGAAAATGTATTTAAACTTTTAATTTCCGCCACGCAAACATTCACGTTATTTGTGTATGGTGTAATTCACTTTAATGCATTTAAAATAATATACAGTTGCTTTTTCATGTTGGGCTTGGTGTAAAAATGCTTTTATAGCAAAATAACCGTACAGTCACACCTCAGGAGCTCCGACGGGATCTTGATGAAAAATGTACCAAACTTAGGGGCACTCTCGGGCGGGTACCGACCAGTCGCGGAGGTCCCGGTGATACCTCCGGAGCGCCGGCTGGGATCTCAGTGAAAATGCACCCGACCTACGAGCACTCTCGGGAGGGTACAAAGTCACAGCGGTCCTACTACAGCCTCTACAAAGCCAATCATTTCAATGAGCACCGGACGTTAGACCACAAATGGAGCATAATGCTGATATGTACAGACATACAGCAGCCTACATCCCCATAACCTGAGATAGTTACACTTACTGCAGAACATGGGAATTATTGTTATATATATATATTTTTTTTTATATATTTCTATGATCGGACTGTTATCTGTAGAAGTACTAAATGGTTTGCTGTTGTCTTACCATCAGGCAACACCTGAATCCCTTTTTTCTGGTTGTTGTTCTGCGACGACCCCGTCTTGTCTCCGGGAAACTTGGGTCCATCAGCATTAGACGTGCTCTTTCCTGTAGAGTTTAGGTTCTGACGGAGGGCAACAACAACGCAGAAGCAGTTGATCACAACCAATGACAATGGTTCATCACATTCCTCCGCACTGCGCCAGCGGTGCCCCGCACTCACCGTTTTGCTGTCGTCGTTGCTCAACGTTGGGTCCTTGTAGTTGGGGCCGGGCAGTGCAGGGAAGTCCTCATTATGGATGGAGAAATCCTGCGTCTGTTCAGTCGATGGTTTTGTCACCATGCCAACTTGTGAGGAAACAGTGTGAGGAGAGCGAAGTCGAGATAAGATTTTGCAGCGTGTAATAAGCAACGAGTCAAAACAAACTTTTTAAAAAGGTCTAGTGAATATCTGTCACTCCTATTCATGAGCTGTTCCTAAGGGTGTCTACTGCAAATTGCTTGGCTCTGAAAGAGGCAGACTCTCTCCGGCCTATGGCCCTACCGTAGGGAGCCCTTCCTGCTAGCGGGTTGAGCAGCGGCGTTGGATTTCCGGTCCCTTCTCTCCGACTCCTGTCTGCTAACGCGGGGAAGTCAGACAGATCCAGCCCTGTAACATTTTCACTTCCATCTGTGAAAACAGGAATGTAAATAAACAGCATGTTTACAGATCCACCACCTTTCATGTGTAATAAGGTCGAAATGATCAACTCTAAAAAATAAGAGAATAGTAATGATAGCAGTGGAAGAGAACAAAGAAACGTGACATAACACAATAGCTATTTCACAGTGCTTACAGGTAGTCTTATTTCTACAGAAAATAAATACAATGGAAATGGAAAAACACCAACCTGTTCCATTGAAGATGTTGCTCGATATAGAATTGTTCATTCCATACGCCTGATTACGATTCATTCCAAATCCCGACATACTGCAGAGACAAACACAGGTGGGCCCCAGGTGAAATACTGTTCAATTATGGACTAAGGACTTTAGCCGTGTCTGTAGCTGTGGTAGTAGGACTGACAACAACTACACTTTAAATACCACATCAAGCATTTTTGTTTTGCTTTGTTAAGTTTTGTGTTGTTTACAGAAGTACCTGTTTATGGTAAAGGGTTGGCGAGCTGGCTGCTGTTTTGGCATACAGATGATGCTTGGGGAGCTGCGGTTAGGACTGCCCAGCCCGGAGCTGCCCATGCTGTTGGTCCTGCCTGTCATCCCAATGCCTTGGCCCACCTGGGAGTGGTTGAGCATGTTCCTCGAGTTCATGGGTAAGGTCCCCCTATTAAAACACGAAGAGTCTTTGTTGGTGTCTAGTCATTGGGGGCCGGGACTCTACGAGCGGTCTCTGAATGCTTTTAGGGAGGGCACAAGATAACTTAAATATTTCATAAACAAAGCACTTTCATTTTGTTCATGCTTTTTTAAATTTTATTGATTTAATATATATAAATAATATAAAAACATTATTTGTTGTATTACATTTGTTTTGCAAAAAAAAAAAAATTATATTTGGCAGACATTTAAATTCAAAGCTACCGAAAATGACAGTAGTAATTGCAAGTGTAAAAATAGCTTGTTCATAGCTAGAAAACTTAACGAGAAGTCATGTGGGGAAATATTTGGAAAACACTAAACTAACACAGCCAAGACGTATTAGTGCATATACGGAATGTGTACTGTATGTGTTACGTGTGTGTGTGTGTGTGGGTGTATGTATGCATGTGTATGTGTATGTATAAATGTGGAATAAGAAATGTGGACGCAAATGCAAACTTACACACACCTGCTTGGAGATGGGGGGGTGTGGAGGGACATGGAAGGTACCCCTGTTGTAGGGGTGATGTGACTTGGTAGCTGGGTGGCTTGCGTTAAATTACGATTTAACTGAGGAGTATTATTGCCCATGCCCCTTATCGAGAAGCCAAGTGCACCTGCAGTAGAAAGTAAGAGACAAGGAGGAAGTAGAGTAAATCAACAAAAAAACAAACACAGCTATGCTAAGGGGACTATTTTTGTAGTATGGCTACTATAACTCAAAATGTTATTGCAATTGATTATATCCTTACATTACCCCCCCCCCCCAATGTTATACAATGTAAACATTGGTAATATGACAATGCTGTGTAACTTTGAGAAGAATTTCAGAGAATTGTAAAGGCTCACTTTGTGGACCATACAAACTTGCACCAAGCTGCGACAGTTGACCTGACGACGATGGTGAAGGAGACGAATGCATCTGATGGATAACAAATAATAGGATAAGTATACTGTAATACATGTGTACTTATTCTGGAAAGTGAGGTGCAGCCATAATAAAGACAAACTCACGTCTTTTTCCGATCGATGTGAGAACATCGACGGCTGGCTGTAGTACATGCCTTCATCAGTAAAGTCGTTGTCGACTACGTCAAACTCTACAAACTTCTTTCTAGAACCGAACATCCCTTTCGTCACCTGTACAAAGTCAGAAGAGTAGTTATAACGCTGTTATTCAAAGTAAAACCAGTCATCTGACGAAGAATAGGGTTAGACAAAGAAACTAAAGTATACAGTACATATTGCCAAATAGCAAATATTTCTAGTTGACACGGCGACTATTTCTAGAAATCAAACTTCGGGGATAAAGACAGACCATTTCTGTAAGCACATCACAGTCCATAAACATGGGTATATAAATCCAGGACTCATCCGCTTACAAGTGAATAACAGTAGCTTGCTGCTTGTAATTCATTGGTTATCATCTCTATTTGGGGCAAGCAAACTCGAGCCAGCTAAAAAAACGAGTAATGTAGAATAACAATGGGATGCATTAGGGTATTAGCAATGCTATTTCCTCCGCTAACACAGGCTAACGCTACTTAGCTAATTCCCTAGCTAACGTTAGCTAAATATTTGCAGTTTCTATGTATTAGCCTAGCTGGCTAGCGTTCGTTAGCAAGTTGACTAACATAAGGTTAGCATACGTAAGGTGATGTATATGTCTGTCAGATTATATGTACAAACGTATGCACGTTCTCAATAAATTAATTCCAGTACAAAAAGTAGCAGCCTGTAATTTGGGCCTTTGCAGCCTCCATCTATCCTCGGACAGCTGTCCGTTCTCTCGTCTCAATTTACGCTCGGTTTGCATCCAACACAAGCTAAACCAGGGGCTATAAAAGCTTGGCTTTCACATCCACACGTCGTGCCATAACCACACGGGGAAACCCGTAAAGAAAAGTGTTTCATGCTAAAGCGTTAAAATATTAGCAAAACACTTTTATGTGAGGGAAAATAACAGAAATCCTCACCGCATCAATTTTCCTTCTCTTCGTTAGATCCAAGATGGCTGTGTGTATTCTCAATTGAGAAAAGAATAGCCTTTACCCTCTGACCTTAGAACCTGCTGGCCATTTCCGTACACAAAGTATCTATCTGGAGGTATATTTTCTTAATGCAATGTTTCACAAAAATAAACATCGAAGCTCTTGCAAGAAATAGTCTAGCCTGAAACAAACAATGTTAACAAACGCAAACAGTGACATCAGATGTTACATACCACCCTCCTTCCTTTGACTATAATGTTTCTTCCAACAACCTTTTGGGATGAAGTTCAACCAACATATTTACCCTCTTATAGTGATACATACGTATCATTTCTTAGTTAACAACTGGCATGTTCGCAACTGAATCTCATGGACCAGTTTATCATATTTAATTTACATATAACTCCTCTATTTGGCTACAGGTTTAAAATTAATGGATCTTAAAGTGTAGGCGTAATGTAGAAAACCACAATATCTCACCACATTATTTTCATTTGTTACATTTAAACAACTTGTCTACTATACAATATGTAACACTGATGTCAACAATGGCAAAGAATTTTGTATCCCCTATCAGTATGTTGCAGTCAGTTGGCCTAGTGGTTCAGATGAAGCACACAAGCGCTAAGAAAAGTCTGACAGTTGGGAGATGGTGAAAGTACCCCCTCTGATAAAGTTAATACAATTCATGTTTATTACACTGGTTTGCAAGCTCAATACATTGACATTAAATAACCGGGGTCATGCCTCAAAGCAGTTTGGGATTTTTTCCATCCCAATATATCATAATATTAACACTAATTATAATACATTTTTATTTAAGACGCCTTTCAAAACACAAGGACATCTTACATTGCAAATACATAGATATAAACAATTTGGCTGAGCCATTATAGTAATAAACATTTGACCAAGGCAGGAAATAGATTGTAGAAACAAGATACACCCAAACCAAAAAGAACTGGGAAATATACAAAATAAACAAAATAAAATAATACATGTTTGTTGGAAGGGCAAGGGAGTCAAGTGATGGCGGAACAAAGAGTCAAATGTCAAAGGCAACCTTGAAGAATTGGGTTTATAATTGGATATAACATCCAATGTTGTAGAAATGAAACACAATATATTCTGTATTCGCAAGGCATCCCATTTATACACTGTAATGCATTTGGATCTAAAATGGATTGTTCATTTTTCATCATAGAGGATGTGGCATACACTACATAATGATTGCGTTAGTGTAGGCTATGGACTCAAAAGCATAACATACATACAAGCATCTCAAACAATGTGATACTGACAAAACACATGCCCACTCTGGCATACAACCCCTTGCCCTCCCTCACCAACACCTTCACCATCATCACAATATGCCTCTTCACATTTTTGGTGAAGGCTTGTAGGCCTACATCATGTTCCACTCATCAAACATTTCAAAGCCCGTGATCGAGTATCACAGCAGAGTAATACGTATTACAGAATACAGAATAAGTATTGACTCAAAGCCCGGCTTGTATAGCGCTAATTCACCAAAACCACTGGAAACAGATATTTCATATTTTAAATATTGCTCTCAACATGATTGTCCACTTGTGATGCTAAAGGCACAAGACAGAAGGAATGTACATGACCTGCTATGCTCTTCCATCACAAAGCTCCACTAATGCTTATCCATGGTACTCTGAATCCTGTACCCCCACCCATTGCTCTCTGCTACAGTACCGCTGTCATGTTTGAGGAGAGCGGAGATAGTGATTAGGTTCATGAGGAGAAGGGAGTAGCAGTAGTTGCTATTACTTGAGAGTATAAGGGCAAAGCCTAAAGCCACCATAGACGGAGGAGTACAAAGGGAATATCAGAAATTCAGTTAAAGATACATGCACGAATGGGTTTGGATGAGCTTCAGAAGGTACAGTAAAATGGTGTTTTGAATATGTAAAAATCAAGATATGATTCAGATGTTTTTGCTTATTGTCATGCTTTTTCCAGTCCTGCCTTGTTGCTGGACTCTTTGAGATAACAGAATTACCTAATTTGTCAAAAGATATTGCAGAACGGCATCTACAGTAAAGTGATGATGATGTATTTTTCTCATGTTAATGATGTATTTGTTATTTCTACAGCACCCCTTTAGTCTGGTATATGTTAAAGCTAGGTGAACGTGCCCAGTGGGGCATTGTTGACTGAGCACTAAGCAGGATGGGGAATGCCATGCGAGGTGTTATTGCCTTCATCCCATCAGAACGCTGCCAGCGCTTCTTAGTCGGGGACTTGAAGGAAATGCCACTTGACCGGACGTTAGACCTGAGCGGCAGACAGATTCGTCGGTTCCCTGTAGCTGCCTGTGTGTTTGATGAGATGGTGAAGCTCTATCTGAGTGACAACAATCTTAGTGCCTTACCAGCTGAGCTGCAGAAACTGAGGAAACTCCAGCTTCTGGCACTTGATTTTAACTGTTTTGAGGAGCTGCCGCCGTCTGTTTGCAGGCTAAGCCAACTAAATATCCTTTACCTGGGTAACAACAGGCTTTACAGGCTCCCCAGAGAACTGAAACAGCTTAAGAATCTTAATACTCTGTGGCTGGAGACAAACTGTTTCACTGAGTTCCCCAAGGTGGTCTGTGAGCTCCCTAATCTGAAGACCTTGCACCTTGGTTATAACCAGATATGCAGTTTACCTATGAAACTATGTTGTCTAGAAGAGCTACGGAGTATTTGGCTTGCAGGAAACCAGCTGAGTGAGTTCCCATCCGTTTTGCTGGAAATGAATTATTTAGCAGTCATTGACGTGGACCGCAACAGAATCCGTCGCTTTCCAGGTTTGTCCAATTTACATGGGTTGAAACTCGTCATATATGACCATAACCCCTGTGTAAATGCCCCAGTGGTGCGAGAGGGAGTGCGTAGGGTTGGCCGCTGGTCAGACTGCTCAGATGATGAGGAGGATGATGAAGGCTCAAAACCAGTGTGTGATACTACTGCAGAGGTCACGGATATAGCCAATCAGCAACAAGATGACCTTCATCTATGGTTAGACCCACAAGAAGAGAATGTCACATAGCTAGAACACTTAAGTGGAGAGGCACTCTACACTATCGTCACATGGCATTTTGTTTCCAAATATGGTAATACCATTGACTTGAAAATAAGCAACATAGTTGTATGTGGTTAGAGTTGACTGCCACAGCAAGGTATCTGAACATTCTATCAACCTAAATTCAAATATCTTAGTTGATTATTACATAAACAAAAAGATGATGTACAAGGTTGAGAGTAACAAATTGAAGCTGACTATTTCACAGATTTAAGGCACTGTTTATTCTTCCTAGGGGACACTCAGGAGTAAAAATGTATAAAGTCAAGATGGTTTTTAAAAGAGCGAGGTAACCTGTTTTGATACATGCATTTATAATTTTATTTTTATTTGACATTTAAAATCTATATATCTTATATTCAAACGTTCTGTACTTTTTATTTCATTCATAATCATATGATGTGTTCATAATCACCAGGATATGAGATTATGTCTGTACCTGCCAGGCTAACTGTAAGGTATTTAATACATATGATGGATAGCTGAAGTGAAGTCAACCTGCATTCCATATCCAGACCAATGCATAATTAATCCAATAGATTGGGTTTGTGCCTTGGAAAAAAGAAAGATAATGCCCTCACACAATGGGTTTGGTTTAAATCACATTGTATTTTAATTAGTATATGTATGTAATGTAAATATTTATAAAAATACACTTTTTAATTTCAATGTTTCCTGAATTGGTGTGCACATTTTCATTAAGAAATAAGTTCAAATATGGTGCAAGTATCAGATATACAATAAATCTGATTTATAACATAATAGGGCGGACATTACTAATTGTCATACATCCTTCTCCATTGCAGATTTGCCAATTAATGCTCAATAGTATAGCATATATTGTACAAATAGCATCCATTGAGAGACCACACTGATCTCACAAATGTCTATATAATTCACCCTCTTAGCTCTCCATAGAAAATGATCAATCCCCAAATGGAGAAAGTTCATTTGAGATCAACAGCAAGTACCTGTGATAAATCATATTTATTCTTATAGCATAATGTGCTCGATACAGCGCCGACACAGAGACAGTGTTTGTATTTCATATATTTATTTTAAGTCTATTTATAGATTTCTCAGTTCCCGTATACTTTTTTGCAGTATATTTAACTAGAACAAGCATAATGTATCTGATTTTTATGCAATGACAGACACAATGTTGTTTAACAGATTAGAGAAGTCAGTTGATTAGGACAAAGGCTACTTCAGGAAAGGCTTAAAATTAATGCCCAACAGTGATTTAATTCAATAGCAACACTTTCAGTCATGTTGTCGCCTACTTAACATATTTGAGCTTGCTGTTTCTGAAATGACCAGCCGCCACTAACATTATGTTTGAAAAATAGGCACATATGTTGCTGATTGGTTGAAAGTGCTCCAGTGGCCTGTAAATATAACTTGACTGATGCCAGAAATTATTTATCTTAATTTTTCTACTGATTGATCAATTAAATAAACATGGAGATTGCAAGCACAATATAGTCTCAGGCTATTAAAAGCAGCTATAACGAATATAAAAAACAGTATGCTGCACAAATAATATACCTTTTATTTTCAATGTAACATAGCACAAGCATTGTTCCAGTTCATTTTTATATTATTATTGTGTAACAGAAAGCAAAGCAAGAGGACACAAAAGTGCAGAACATTTTCTTATCTTATAATAGCTTTGGTATTAAAAAAAAAAAAGGAAAAAAAAAAGAATTAAAGATAAAACAAATTGCATTAAGCTTTTAAAAAGCTTGCAGAGCCGTTACTTACATTCTAATAAAACAGAATATGTCTTAACATGAACAAGTTATAACTACCCTAGATTTACACACACCCAATGACTAAATGTCCCAGGGAAATATATTATTATAAATAACAAATAAATGTACATTCCAACATGTTTAAATCTTCAATTAAATAGAATGAATCAAGACATTAAATGTACTGTACCAAGCTTGTACCTGCTTCAAAAACGTGCATTAAGATAGTTTATTCCAAATTTTTGTTGATCCTATCTAGCAGAATAGGATAATCATCTAATAAGAAAATACTCCTAAAATCATCAGATGCTTTTACCCATTAGAATCTGAACTAATTAGGCCTACACAACTTGTGGTTGGTTATCATCTTTTTTTTAAACACAAAATAACCTGATATAATGCAAATGATGGTATGAAACACCTGCAAGGGTGACACTTTAGTTATCTGATATTTTAGTTTCTGACCAATAATGACAGTACTTACAGTACTTATCATCCCAAAGCACACTGAAGTAAAATACTAGGCTAAGCCTTAATTTAACATACATTATATTGTACAGTCCCTATGACCATATTAGGAATATGAACATTTTAACTAAAAACTCCATGGTAAAAGACTTACATAATAATAATAATATAATAATAGATTTGATTTGTAATACACTTTAAATTTGAAGCAAATATCAAAGCGCTAAGCAAATCTCAAAGTGCTAACAGATCGGTCATGGTCAAAGATACACGGTTACGGATAGTTAGCGTAAAGGTGGGCAGTGATGGAATGAATAATCAACTTAATGCAGTAGCCTAATGATGGACCTCTAAACGCGTTGTCACTGTGCTAACAGACAACCACTGTATACAATGCACAAGTAGGCTATAGCAAATTGCACATTTCCATTACTGTACGCACACATTTTCTTGGAAGTAATGCAAACAAATGTGACTTTTCAAGTATTATTCCAAATGAAATTGCTCTGAAAAGATAACCACAGCACGCACAAGTATTCCAAGGTGTGAAAATAAACCAGAACAATCATTGTTGTGTTTGCTCTTACAAGGCTGCCACGGACTGATCTTTCAGCAGGAATATTTCATGTATCATCATCACCCACACATGAGTTGACAATATAACTAACAGATAGACAACCAAAGGAGTGTGTATATCTTATATATAGGGTGTACATAGTGTAGCAAATACTGCACAATAACAACGCAAAAATACAACAACACAGAAGTTACTGTGTGCACACACTATAATAAAAAGTGAAAATGCAGAGGTTAAAATCAGGTAAAGCTTCAAGACCTGACAATAATAAGATAACTAAAAATAATAAAGGAAATACTTCCCTAGCTATGTGAATTTGTCATAAGCTAAGACTATAGAGGTTACAAACATATGCCCCATTTCTATGTGTAGAATAAAATGGAGGGATATGGACGGTGGTGCTGTTACAGGCTCATCCAGGGACCAGGTCTTTGCCTTAGAGTTGTCTCACCCTGGTGAATCAGCTGGAATCTCTCAGACAGGATTTCTGGGTTTTCCGGCTCTTCGGGCGCTTTGAAGACAACACCTCCATCGTTATCTGTATCAGCAGTCCCAGGGTCATCCAGCTTTTCTAAGGACTCCTTTGTTGACGGCTTCGGTACAGTGTCATTTCCCTGGAAATCAGTTGGATCACTGATAGAACCAACCACAGTGGGCAGCTGAAGGTCTTTCTGTGAAGAAGCAGACTCGAGGCGTTTCCGAGCCTCCTCTCTCCGTTGTTTAAAGCGGGCATTGTCTCCCATCATAACCCTCACTCTTTGCTCTGGAGGGTAGAGGCCACCCCAAATATACTGCAGGTAGCTGAAAAGCACAATAACACTGAGGAAGATGAAGTTGGTGGCAACGCCCATCATTGCAGACAATATTGGGAAGTTGTAGAGGACATATCTTATGCCAGTGAAATAAGCATGGATGCGAAGCTGGGCTGAATATATCTGCACTCGTTTAGACTGAATCTCAATGACAGCACCAATAGTGGGTTGATAAGCATTGGTCTTGAAGTCTGAGAAGAGTTCAATGTTTACAAGCTGCTTCTGCTCTGATATTCCAGTTACAAGAAGAGGTGAAAACAATAACGTGCTTAGGGTCTGTAGAAGGCCAGAGCGGTAATGCAGCATTGCGGAGCGCACCACAGACAAAACAGTTTTACCACCCTCAGAATAGCAAGTCATTTTAATCATAAACATGCCCAGCTGCTCATTGACTGGAGACTCTGGCATTTCTAATTCCAAATATATTCTATATGGCTGACCAAAAGCCAATACCTGGCCTCTTCGATTCTTAATGAATGAGATGTTGGCTGTTGGAAATGAACAAAGAACTGAATCACCTGCATCACAGTCAGACCTGTAGCTGTAGTGGACCGGCGTGGAGAAGCTGACAGTTGGCATGTAGGAGTAATAGAAGCTTCCATAGAGAAAGACGGACACCCAAAGCAGTAGAACAAGTACACAAAATAGGATGGCAGCCTGAAGCAGAGTCTTACGAGCTTTGAGGAGAGTAACAGCAGCCACATCTTGGAACCAGAGCAGGACTGGTCCAGTCATACCCCCCATTATATCCGTATCCTTCTCTTATACAGTAGGCCAAACTGTCATACAACGGTACCGGTATCCAGACTTGAGGCTCAGCAGCTGTGTCTTTAAGCTCTCTCTGAAGTTAATATCTTATTTCTGGCCTTGGCTCCATATAACAGTGGGTGGCGCTGGCTCCACTAGCAAGCCTGTTATAGATTTTCATCGACCCTCATCCATGGGCTCTTGCCATCGGCGATCGCACATAATCCACAGCAGCAATATATTATCTGCAAACCAAGGTTGGGTTGGAACAGATTGGTTCGTCTCAGATTTTCTGACAGATTGTCACTGAAGTATTTAGATTTAGAAAGCCTAGTCAAAACATATATCCACAGCCGACAACAGTCAAACGTAGATCGATAATATCCGCAACGCACGCCGTTTGACCCGGATATTCATGGCCTCGTGTTTGGCAGCCAGAAGAAGCAGTCGCAGCGAGTCCCAGCGCTCTGGATTCAACGACAACAAGGCAGAAGACCTGCTTGACGGGGATGGGAAAGAAAACTCGCCTTGTAGGAGGAACTGTCGGACGGAGAACAATATTGCAGCTCTCACCGCCAGGGCTGCGCAGTGGGGCGGTAGCAGGAAGGGACGACGCAGGGTCCGGGTCTGAAGGTAAACGTGAATGCTAACGGCCGTGTTAGCTAGAGAGATAGCTAACACGCAACCATTGTTTTGGTGAGGAATAACGAGACGATAAATAATGATCAACTCGCTTATTTTAACTGTTAGCGTCCTTCAGTATTCATCGTTGAATATTATGTGCATGGAATACATGTGTCTACTCTAGCTAACTCAAACGATTTTATTGTGCCAGCATCTAGCAAAATCGATTAGCCAGTCAGCTCCAGTTATTTTACAAGCTAGGCTAGTTAAGTTAGCATTTTCTACTTATTTTATGTTAGTTGTTTGGTCTGTTTAGCGTTTTAATTAATTAATGATTTATATTCATGCAACGATCTTTTCACGACATTACATCGTTATTTATATTGGGTAATGTACGTTTTCAGACGAGCAAGAAAGCAACGGGCACATATTTCAGAGAGAGAGGACCACAACCATGAAGGGCCCATCACTGAAGGCAACAGGTACGTTTTTTTGTGTGTCTGATGATCTTTTTCTTTACCTTCTTTATCAAGAACGCAAATATAAAAACGCTTTCTTTTAATCCCTACATATTTGTTTGTTAATGTATAGAAGGGTTGTCCCTCCTTGGAGCCTATGAGGACAGTGATGATGAAGAAACCGGAGAGTCCCCATATCTAACATCGAAAACTCAAAACACGTCTGGAGACATTGATAGCACATTAGCCAACTTCATGGCTGTACGTAATATTTGTTGTCTTCTGAAAAGTGCTGATATACAAGTGTATTTATTATTTATTATTATTTATTAGCCGGAAACCGATGGAGTGCCTACTCCAGGTGGGGAATGAGTCCTTACCCCAAGTGAAGGAGTTTAAGTACCTCGG
>JAODUK010027149.1:2363-23881 GCA_027564635.1 Typhlichthys eigenmanni
TGGGTACGAAAACCAAATTGAATCTGCCGCCCCCCCCCCCCCCCCCCCCTTCCCCAATGACTAGTGGAGGAGATAGGCCTTTATTAGGCCTGTCTTGTTCTTCTCGCCTCCAGCCCATACATCTCTCTGTCACCAGAGATGGAGAGTGTCCTTGAAGGATTCTGTGAGCAGCCATTGGCTGCTTTAATGGTGTTGCCCCCCCTTCCCCCCCAGGCTTCAAGCGGCCTGTCGCGAATCACACAAACCGTTCCCTTATTATTATCCTGTTAATTCTGTCGCAGAAGACACGCACACAATGAGAGGTCTACAAAACGCTTCTCCCATTCACTGCTATTTAAGAGAGATGATTGTATAGATAAATCACACAGTGGGAGCTGTGTCCGCGCTGTGCATCACCGTTAGCTAAGCCACACGGTGGGTTTTCTGGTTAGTATTCTGGCTGGGGGTCAAGGGCTGTCTAGTGGGCGCTGTGGAGAGGACAGACCATGGCCAATGTGAAGAAGGACACACATGGAGCTTGTGAATCAAAATAATCAGTTATGCAGTAATGCTGGATGTGCGAACGTTGGAGTGTAATATGTCGTGTTGCAAAAGAAATGGGCGAAAGAGAGAAGTGGACCGGGAACCATGCGTTACATGCTGGTCATGACAGGTGTTCTCCGTTGAGATAACGAGCCCAGCTGCAGCTAACTGCACAAATGCCACCTTCGAGTGCCATCGGACATCTCGTGTTTACGACTCCTGAGCACATGGGAATGGGAATCTCTGATTTGTCTATGATACCCAAGTTGCCGGGTTATGTGGGATGGTACAACACATATGGAGGAATACAAGGCATGCATTATTGCTAGCATGTTGTGGCCCTACATTAAAATGTGTATGGCAATGCTTCAACAAGCTATTTCATAAAAAAAAAAAGAGAAAAAGTTAGATTTAAGTGAATGTGATTTCTGAACAAAATTTGCCACAGGGCTGTAAATACATTATTTCTATTTTTCAGAAAACATCAGCAATGACAATATTTCGGATAGGTCGTCATTTATTTTAAAGCTGCTTCCTAATTGGCCTACGTGATACTGTAGATCTCCGGCCACGGATTTGAATGCATGACAAGTTGCAGTTACGAATTCCGATCTCGTAGGAGCTTACGACAAGCGTGTGAAGGCAAGCGTGTGAAGGCAAGCGTGTGAAGGCGGCAGAAGCACAGAAGAGACGGTAGATGGAATATTATGTGTGGCCAAAATGAAGCAGAACGATGGGGCCGGGATTATATCCCAGGAAGAGACGGCACAGAGGCTGTAATCGCGGTGGAAAACACTGCTGTGTTGTGAAGTGAACAGGAAGGGGGTGATGGATGCAGTCTGTGTGATGTATGTCGTGAATGAAGAGGTGCAAAGGGCTGGAATCCTCCCCCTCCTCCTCCCCGCACAGAGGGTGGCTGTGAGCGGAGCTAAAGGAGCGCCCGGTGACTGATTCACGACAGAGATGGATGTGAACGGGGAGTGAGACGTACCTCCAGCAGATGTCTGTCTGGGTCATCAGCTCTCCCTGAGTAATGGCTGCATCAGCCCACACCCACCCACCCACCCACCGCTCAAGGCAGCCTCGCAGGACGAGGCCCCTACAGATGTTTCCCTTGTACTCGGAGACCACGGGCCACATGTGCCACGCCCATATTGAATCTGTTACATTGCTGCATTGCTCATACTTTATGGCCGACGGCTCTTGGGCACAGCTAAGCCACAAGCGAGGAAAAATCCTGTTGAAAATGTGCGGCAGACTTATTTTTCAGCTAGCCATTCATCATACTGTTACTAGAGTAACATACAGTAGGTGTTCTAGTAGGGAAAGCACAGGTGTCACTCATAACATTAATTGTAGGGCTGTCATTTAACTATACCAGTGCACCAGCATTGACAATGTAATGGTTGCTTCACTAGATTAGATCTGTTGCACTGGTGTACCTAAAATGTAACCACACAATTACACACACACACACCTACAATTATGGTTATTAAGAGCTACACCTGTGTTTTTCTTCCTATGACACCTGGGTGCAAAGGGTCCATGGTATGCTTAGAATTCACAAGGGCATGCTTGTGCAGAATGTGACCCACCTCTCAGTTCAGTGCAATGTGATGGCAGCCACAGTGATGGATATAGTCTCTGTGACCTGGAGAGGCCCAGCTCTCCCCTGAACAATAACGCTGCACGCCTCTCCCACCTCCACAAGAACACAATTAATCTAGGCCTGGGCCTATTCCTAGCCCATAAACGGGGTCAAACATGGTATCAGGAGTATAGCTAAAGTTATTTCAATGACTTGTGCTGAAGAAGTATTTAATGCCGGAAGGCCTGGTCTCAATACATCAGAGTCCCAGGATATAGAAAGTTAAAAATACTGTTTTCTCTTTTTCATACCTCAAACAAAATGCAGAGGTTGGCAGAGTAAGCTTATCATGATCTCTGGAGATCTCTTGCTCTTCCCAACAACAGACGGTGCCCGCTAAACTTTGAGTCAGCGCTTGGATTTTAGCTAATTCAGCGATGTTTAGCGTGCATGCAAAGAAAACATGCAGGTGTTTTTGAGAACAATGCTGAAAATCTGGCCAGATTCCAAGGAAAGAAGGTCAGCTTCAGTATTTGGCTGGAGATGTTGCACTGTACACCTACATTAAATGGCCTGCCACAATAAGATTGCTATACCTTTATGCCCATGTAAGGGACCAGTCTTCAAGTTATTAAACATTTTGAGGTCTTCAAGCACTAGTTGTATGCAGTTACTGCAGAATTGTTATAGTAGAATAAGAATAAGCGGTTTAGAATTGGACTTGCCATTCTTAACAAGTGTAGTGTTTCCCCATAATGACAAAAAGATGTTAACAGAAAATATGGGCTAAAGGTTTACATTGCTCTAAAAACACAATTGTGTTACATGATTGTTTTTGTTAAAAATTACAATAATTCCCTTAATTGACTGCATTGTTTTTGTGTTTGCACACATATGTAAAAGTATGCCCCGGCCAGTGCTGTTTCTTTAATAGTAATTCTCATGGCCATTTCTTGGGTCACATGAAAGTGAATTCAATACACAGTGAACATATACTCTCATTTGCAGCTTAGAAAAGACCCGATCAAGGTCCAGTCTAATTTGCTTTTACCAACAACCCTCTTGAATTACCCCAGCAACATCATTCCCCTGATGCGTAAAGGCTTCCTTTTGAGCTGTCAGAGTGCATTGTTTTCTTACAAGCTGCCCTTTTGTCATCTCTGTATCCTATATTGCCTTTCTCAGCAGTTTACAGCCCAGCCAAGGTCACCGCTATTATTCTCTTAACCGTGGAGGAGCACTGGGGCTGTCTGTAGTGAGGGGCTGTGACGAAGGAAGGTCAGTGTCCCCCAGCATTGAATGGGGGGCATTCTATATCCAATATGAACCTTCACGATAGTGTGATGCTTCAATCAACTATACTAAAGTGATTGGAGCACAGCTGTATTTTCAGCATTACAGGCAATATGGTTTACGGTGTCAGGGCAGTGGTTTTACAGTGGTTAATCCACACACTCACCCCAAGATGTCATTCATGCTGTAGATCCACATTTTATTTTCTATCGTTTATTAGCTTGGTGTCACATTTATGTAATGTATGTGTAATGTATGTGGTGTGCTTTTGTGTTTTGTGGAGTTGGCAGTGGCTCATTGGTAAGACCTGATCATAAGCGTAGTTAGTAACTCGTGGACTGAAATCACCATGGTTAAAAAGAGCTCACACCCGCATATGAGCTCCTGCATTCCAAATATGTCATGTCTGGAACCCCAGGTGAAAGTCTTTTGAAGGAAAATGTAGGTTAAATACACAGAGGAGCAGATCTTATTAGCGAACCCCCATGAGAAGAGCAGTTATTTGAGCTTCCCTCTCATTGCATAACCAAAGGAGTGAGAGAAGGAGAGATCGGGCCTTTTAATAATCCATGTTTGTTTCAGGAAGGCAAATTCTCACCCGGTTGTTGTCAGCTGGGCTCCAATCAACTGTAATGAGAGCCCAGATTCTCGTAGAGTACATTAGAGTAAGTGTTTAATAGGCTCACCATGCACAGCATATGGGCTACATTACAAGGTTAATAATGTTGAAGAATAAATGTATGCCTCCATGTTTAAACACATTTACAGATACGTAAATATTGCTTGTTTATTTTACTGTGATGACTTTTCTTCTCTTCCCTCTCGTGGACTGATAATCTATCTGGTTTATTCTGTTGATTGTTGTTACAGTTACTAGTTAACATGCTAACATTTTAGGATTACCAGTAACATATCAGATTATTTCCATTACTTTTGGATTACTTCACGCTAAAATATTGTTATTTGAAATGCTATCAAAAACTACGTTATTTACTGTGATGGCGCATCATGTTGGAGGACTTTCTTTAATTTAATGAAGGTAATTATGAAAATGTCACCTTTTCTTTTCTTTTTCAAACATCTTTACATCTGAAAGGAGTCCTAGAAGTAATCATGACAAAAAGTATCTTGAATCAGTTTCAGTTAAACACACCAATATGCTCCTTGTTACTTTAGTCTCGTGTGTGTGTGGTGTAATTATTTAATGTGCACTTTCATAAGCTTACATCTCAATAATACATGACTGGGGGCTGTGGATGTTATTTAAGAGTACTTCATAAAAATATATAAAAATAAAAGTCAGTGATGTTTTATGCATTATACACGTTTTAGTCCCTTTGAGCCGTTTACTTTCTTTTTCTTCATATAGAGGCTGTGTGGTAACTATGAACAGCTTGCCTGCCTACGCTTGGCACGGCCTGTACCATCCAAAATGCTGTACATTTGGCAAGAAACTGAGTGGCAATATCCAATTCTTTTTTCCCCCTGTCTCACACACACACACACCTAGGCATGTTGCTTCCACAAAATAGTTTTATTGGTAAAAAATATAACTACTTGCACAAGCACACTGAGACAACCATAGCAGAACTTGTGAACGGTTCAGCGTATACGCTCTGGCAAAGCAAGAAGTGCTAAAGCGTCCACAAAAACAAGCTGCAATTATCAAAACGATAATTTGTTTTTCACTTTACCTTGGTGTTTTGCAGGACAGCTGCGGCTGTTTAGGTGTTTATAGCCTAGGCCCTTTGCTCTCTGCCCATTTTTAAGCAAATGGATGGTGTGCGTAACGATCAAGCTGCACAGCCATAGAAAAGTCACATCTCTAGCTCGTGAAGTTTGTATTTTGAATCTCATCAGACAGAAATGCTTCAGTTTTCTTTCCAGACTGCAAATCATTATGTACATTTGTTCTGGCCCAGATAACATGGATTGCTCAGCCACTCGAAACAAACTGCTGTCAAACAATGTAACACGATCAAATGTGAACTGCAATAGTCTTCTTATGAAGAAGATATGACCATGGGTTTTTTATATTGAAACAAAATAAGAGAAGGAAAGTTATGATACTTATAGCCTAGATACCTGTGTACAGTAGTCTGCATGCCAGCGATGAACAAGATTTCCTGAAACACATTTAATTCCCCTACCAAACAATCCCAGATCAACATACTTGAGATGCATTCTGAGCAGATGCCGTGTGTTGCGATAGCAGGACTAATAAGCATACAGATTAACTGTGGAAAGCTGTGTCAGACTGTACACAAGTAGCTAGCTAAATAGACGTGTGGCAGAACAAACCCATAAAACACTTGCCAGTGTATAATTAATTTACAAACCATAATAAAAAAAAAACATAAGTTAATACAGTATCAAAACTCGCCATGACACAGTTTGGCACATTCTCGAAAACACATGACGTGCGACATTGCACTTTCTTCTTTTAGTTTATTGCATTGGTTACAGTGCCTGGGCAGTGATCGTGGTCTATGCTGGGGCCTGATGGGTAGTTACTGGCAGGATGGGAACCCGGCACTCGAGGTGCTACCGGGACCAGAAGGCCTGCCTGCGGAGATGCCCTAGTGTGCTGGCAACAGCCTGCAGGTGGCAAGCTGGGCTTAGCCATCTGCTTTTCCCTATGGAAGCTGCGTGTGTATGGGGGGGGCACAGAGAGAGAGAGAGAGAGATGATGCCCAGCTCTGCTCTTCACTGCCTGGCACTAGAGAAGCCGTTTGTGAAGAAACGGCACACCTCCTCCACTCTTTTCCCCTCAGAACAGAGAAACACACGGGAGAACATGACTGCGGGAAAGAGAGAGCACTGCTGACATACGTGGGCGTTGTGTGTGTGTGTGGTTACGTGCACTGCACATGCCTTCAAAACAAATCCACACAGTGCGACGGGAATCGGCATGGAGCAGGTCAGAGCCAACAACAAGAAGATGGTGCTCAAGTGACGTGCAACATGAGACGCAGGAACCCAATGCAAGGTGGTCAGGTGCAGGCTGGTAGCCCATGTACACTGCTGACGCACTCGGAAAGCAAGTGACATAGGGAGAATGACTCGAACCTTTTTTAGCCGCCTCTCTCTCTCTCTCTCTCTCTCTCTCTCTCTCTCTCGTCGGACACAGCAACAGTGGGCAACGTAAACAACATTTCATGACGTAGATTCTTAGTCTGTGTAAGGGATATGGCCCCTATGTCATTGACTAATACATGGGGATTAGTGAAAGCTGCTCTGTGTGAACCGAGGCTCAGCAGAGAGCTCATGGAGCGATGGAGAAATGAGACCCCCTCCCACCCACACCCCCAAACCGCCCACAGACACTCGGACAATAAAGATATTTGGGCGCCGGCGTCCGTTTCCATGGCAGTGAGGAGGCGGATAGTGGGAGCGAAGAGCTTGTATGCACCAAGCCCCCTCAGTGTGTGACTCAGGGTTTAGGGGCGTTTGTAAGCATTTATGTACATCTGTGGATGTGATGGAGCGCAGTCTGTGTGGAGGTGGATGTGCTGCGTGCGGTGTTGATGCATGCATGTGGGTGTGTAGCCTAATCTGCGTTCAAGCTGGTCTGCGGTGCTAGAGCATGAAATGAGTAGCCGGCTGCTAGTTGAAGAAGAGAACAGTAGGCTGTTTTCCTTTCCGTTTTAGTTGTGTTATTAAAGGAGAAAGCGACGTGGCAGAGAGACTGACACGCTCTCCCTCTCTCCATCTCCCTCTAATCTCCACCTGCAGTGAGAGAGGCGGGTAGCTGTTTGTCTGCATCTCTGTCTCATCTTCAGCCCAGCAGCCCCCCTAGTCTAGTCCGCCCGCTCGTCCTCTTTGAACTGCTTCAGCAGGCTAATGTCGCTGCCTCTACGCAGGCACAGGCATTGTGTCGGCTACGTCTCATTCCTCTACCGGGCATTCCACTGTATCAATACACTGACAGGCTCCACACAGCATGCTTTTAGAGGCAAACGTATCAACATGTTCTATTTAGCTAGCAAAAATATGACCGTTAATTTCCACTTAGCATTCTAGAGGCTGCATATATGTAGAAACTACAATGGCTTGCTATGAAGGGCTTTCACTATTCTGCTTCTTTGAGGCATTGTATTGCAGACTTTGCTGAATGGGAGGAAACCAAACCATTGTAAATAGCAGCTAAATTATTGCTTTTTTTTTTTCTTTTTTTTTCTCTCTCTCTCTCCTCCTCTCAATTCAAACCTTTGGCGAGGTGTGGAAAACGGATAGCTTCCTTAAATGCTTAATCCATTTCCTGGGGAACTCTCTCCTCTGATTTACTGATGAAGGGGCATCTGCATTAGATTTAGTGGTTTCCTTCCATTCTCTTTTCCTGGCGCCGTGCAAATGCACACTCCCGTCTAGATCCACGTCGCTGCTCAGGGAATACCTCCACTGCTTGTGCTCGCAGAACAGCAACACCAGAAAAAACCAAGAGGAATGGAGGGTAAACATCAAGCCTCCACCCCTCTGTTATGACCTCCTCCTCCGTGTGGAATAGAACCAGTGCGTAGCATAACAGGGTTCCTCTCCCTGTTAGCGCCGATGGCGGCTACTACACGTAGTCCTGCAGGCTGTATCCCGTCTTGTTGTCCAGCGGGGAGAGGGAGCAGTACTGGTGCTGCAGCTCCTCCTGCTGCTGCTGCTGGAGGAGCAGCTTGTCGGGCGGCGGCAGGAGCACCATGTCGCGCGGGCCGCGCCGCTTCCCCGGGCACGACACGCAGAAGATGGAGCCGCCCATGAGGAGGAAGCCCGCCGACACGAAGGCCACGTAGACGGCACCGCCCGGCTCAAACTTGTTGCTCTCGGGCACGCGGGCGTCCAGGAACTTGGTGATGACCTCGTTGGTGAACCACGACGCCGGCACCAGGCACAGGAAGCCGGCGGCGACGAAGCAGCCACCGGCGGCCAGGGCGGCGCGCCGCTTGGAGCGGCGGCCGCCGCCCCAGCGCGTGCACTCGAGGCCCAGCGAGGCCAGGCACAGGCCCAGGGCGGCGGTGACGCAGGACAGCACCATGGTGGTGCGGGCCGTCTGCAGGTAGGCAGGGAGCGACAGCACCGAGTACTTGAGCGTGCAGCTGAACATGCCTGTGCTGTACCACGTGCAGTCCATCCACAGGCCCTGCATCTGGGAGATGGCCGTGATGATGTTGGAGCCCACGTCGGCGCTCACCTTCCAGTTGGGCAGCAGCGTGGCCACTGTGGCGCCCATGATGCCCAGGAGCGCCAGGACGAAGCCGAATATCTGCACGCCCGTCGACGCCATTCCTTCCTCCCTCCCCCCCCTCCCCCCCACCACCACCTCCTCCACCCCCCACCCCCGGGGTCCTAGAAGCTGTTTGGCTGCTGCCTTAGCCCCTCGCCTCGCCAGGCAGCATTCACCCAGCACCAGCCAGCGCTGGTACCACTCCTGCCCGCCCAGACACCTCGCTCCCTCTTCCCTGTTAGGAGACCAGCTGCCAGTCAAATCCTTGGTTCCTCAGCTCCTCCGCTGCGGCTCTGCTCACTGTGCTGGAGGAGACAGAATTAAATGAGAAAATCAATTGAGTGGGTCTCCTCTCTCCCCTCCCCTTTCTCTCTCTCTTTTGCGCTCTCTCAACCCCTCTCGCCCATACAAGCACATACTTTTTCTAACACAGCAAAGAAGCACACGAAGCCCCAACGTTAAGTACTTTTGTGCCCGACTGATAGCTGCTACGCGCGTTTTCTATTTACTGTCTGCGATATTCCCTGTCTGGAGCTCCATGCTCCGTTACTGAGAGAGACATTAGTTTGTGGTATTTGTGATGCTCAATAGCGATGTGGACAGTTAAAGCTGCAGTATCCGCACCCCATTCATTTGAGGTTATTTTACACTTTAATCAGTGTAATATGGGAAACATACCATTTCTAACGGTCAACAACGACTTCTTTTATAAGATCGAACTTAAGTAAATAATGCAATTTGTAGCAGCCCAAGTACGTTTTTTTTTTTTCTTTACATAGAAGGCAGTTAGCCTTTAATGCATCGAATTAATATTTCGTCTTCTATGAATGCTGTGTAAAACGAAAAGGCGCTGCTGAGCATGCTTACCCCGGCTGGTGCAGAGCTGGCTGTGGCGCGTCGCGTTGTTCGCAGTGATTTCTGTAAACACACACGTTCATAGACAGGGCGTGTGGGCGATGGATCAGCCCGTACCACGAATCCATTCAACTCATCCATTCCCTTAGCAACAGTATGCCACAGGAGGACATCCCAGATCTGGAGCACACAGGCTCGCCGGAGCCTCTGACAAAGGCTGTTGGTCCAGTCCCCGTGCTGTGGAGTGGAGCCGCTACGTCACGAGCAGCCTGGCGAGCGGATCACCGAATGAAATGAGAGAGCTCACAAGTTGACTTAGGCAGAATCCGCCGCTGCTTCGGTAATAACGTCGCAAACGCCTACGCAATATTATTCTTTTCTCAACAACAAACCGTCGTCTATTATGCGAGTTATAACAATTATTTAAAAATATTTTTCTGCTAACGAAATCACTGCGTTTTCGCACAAGCAAGTCCTACACACAAACACGATTAGCCTTTAGAAGCATTAGGCTAACTAGCCAAACATTGTATACAGGCCTAATCATTATCCTACTTTAAAGTAGTACACTTTACAAAGTGAATACATATTTTAAGGGTTTGAACAGAAATACTTTTATTCTCATGCAATACTGCAAAAATGATAAATACATAAATAAATGAATTGATAAATTAAAGTCCTATTTTGCTAGGCTTTTGCTTATCTCGTCCATATATTGATTAGATATAGTACTGTTGAACATGCACATTAGTTTAGCTGTCAACCTATCAAATGTGTTTATATTAAACCTTGGTTTTCTACTGGGGTGTTATCTAATTACGACATGATTGTTAACTGCTGTTGTCAGATAAGGTTACAACATATCTCATAACATCCTCGGAAACAAAACTGTATAATAAACGGTGAAAAAGTAAAAATTATGTTTTAGATTTATTATGAGCCGAATGGATGGCCAGCATGTGCAGGTGTCCTTTGTTTGTGGCCGTCCAGAGGGCAGAGGAGCATGTGCGTCCCACCAAAACAAAACTGACCCTCCCCGAGGGGCACGGGCTTCATCAGCTACCACTCAACGGGAGGCTAAGCTCACAGCTGCTACCCTTGCCTGCCTCTCCCATCTCTCTTCCTCTCCTGCCTGTGTAGGACGTGGAGCGGGGGAAGGGAGTGGCTATAGGGACGGCCTTGATTCATGAATGACAAAGAGGACAAGAGAGAGAGAGAGACAGACAGGACTCATAAGACGCCATACCCTTGAACACGCAGATGTGTGTGTTGCCATAATACTGCTGCATGGGCAAATTCACAAACAGCCAGCCTCGGGAAATAATCTAGCCCCCCCCCCCCCCCCATTTCCCCCACCTGCCACATAACGACCATGCCTCAACCGCAGTAATGTGCAGTCATTACTTGTTGTGAAGAGGTTGGTGGTGATTGATTTGTCAACTTATTGATCCGCCGGTTTAATTTGCTCCCACGTCCTCTCTATCCCCCATTTTGTTTTCAACCACACAGTCCCAGAGGAGCGATTGTGGCGATGTAGTCGGCCCAACGTGAAGACGGTAAACAGCGGTATTATTACCTGAGGTTTTGGTGAGGTGGCGACGTGCGCACATCGCCACGGGCCCTCTGGTGGGGCAATACTGCAGCAAGATAAGAAACGCTCCAACACTCTTGTAGCCAATGAGATCCTACGTGCTGATGCCAGTATTGTTCTGTAGGGAAGCAGCAAACAGATAAATGGGGGGTGAAAGAGGGTGAAACAGTGGGGTGGGCAAAGCCTCCCCTTCCGCCACCGTGTGCGTCTGTGATGGGTGAAGCTGTCGCAGGCTATTATAAGTGCAGTCACATTAATTTTCGCACCTCGCAGCCAAGCTCTGAGGCACAACCAGGACCACCAGACACTTGTCTTTTTACCGAAACGGGGTGGGGGTGGGGTTGAGTGTAATTGCTTTTGGTGCATGTCGTCTAGCTGAGGTGGTTTATTCACGGTTAAGGTCCGAGGCGTTTCACTAAAACTGTGATGTTGCTGTCGATGCCATCTTGTCTTGACGCTGGGGCGTTTGTGTGTAAATCCGTCTGAGGCAAAGCCGTTGTGACGCGTTGTGAAATAGCCAGGCTTGGCCTGCCTTTCTGTTCCTTATAAACATTGACTCCTAAAGTTTACATACTGGCGTTTATGGATTTATTTTGCTTATCCAAACAGTGAACTTATCCAAACAGTTTGTTTAGTTCTTTCCCTGACATGCCTTTGCTCTTTCGGTCAAAGTTGGACGTATTTTTAGAGTAGAACTTTGCCACGGCTTGGGTTACACTCTTGGTTGCTCAGATGAGTCAAAGAGCATGGGAAGAAGGCTGGACCGACCAGAACAGCAAGTCAAACTTCCTACCTACTTATCCTAGCTGCTTCTATGAGAGCCCGCCTTCCTCCAAGTATGTAATGGAGGTGGTCTTCTCAAGGTATTGTCATGATCAATGCAGTGAACCCCCCTCAGTGTAGACCTTAGTGGCGTCTTCTCTCTCGTATTCTCAGGCTGTATATATAGTTCCTCCCGCCCACCCCCAACGCTGACTCTCCTAGAAGCCAGCGTTATGTAAGGGGAAGTTAGTTGCTCAGGTGCTACAGTGGCGGGCGCCTCAGGGCCCTGCCATCTCATCTTGGTTCCGCTCAGAGGAACATGACAAATGAGACAGAGAGAGCGAGAGCGAGTGCTGTGGAAAAAGAGCAAAGGATCCCGGAGAAACCACAGGGCAACAGGGGAGAGCCCGGCCTAATAGAGTTCCCTGCTGAGGACCGGAAAGGTCAAATATGGAAATGTGGAAAGTGTATTAATATGAACGTGTGGCAGAATAGGTACTGAGCTGTGGACAAGGGCAGACAAATTGCTTTTAGATAGAGATCTGATAGAAATTATATCCAAAAGGAATGTGCGCTCTAACTCTCATTTAAAATGAAAATATAAATTAGATTACTAAGCCGTAAGTATTCCACTGGGGATATTGATTCAACATTTGAAGTCTTTGTTTTTGAGAACAATACATTAGCTGTATAGAGAAAGCAAGAGGACTCTTCATGGACTTTCATATAGACCCTTATGTAGTGAGCCAGTTTAGGGGACAATTGAATGCTGACTTTACTTTTACTTATCCAGTGGCTCTCTGCATTGTACGATCCATATAAGGGAATCCAGGAATGAGTTGTAGGAGTGAGGGACAATATTAAGCTCAGTCCGTAGACTGCGATGCCAGATCTGGGCATCCCAGCAGTTGCACACTATTTGGGGTTGAGCTGGAGGTAGGAGTACCGTGGCACCGGCGTGTGATTTAGGATGGAGGTCCCTTGTGTGTTAAGGGGAGGATTGATGGCACGCAGCAGGATTTATTGGAGTCGTGTCACCTGGTGAAACCTCGTAGCGAGACCGTCCATAAGTCACACTGTCAAAGTGACTTGGACAGGCCTGTTGTTGAAATGCTCCCGCCTGTATGGTCCCGGTATCGATATTCCCCCTGAGCAACTCTCTTAAATCATGACGTGGAATATAAATGACCTAATTATTCCCGCAGCATATGAAACGAAAGGCTTTCCCCGCTATTCTTCTTATTTGTATTTTGTCTGCCAGACAGACATATGGTGGTCTGGTCTTCAGCCAGAACACCAGCCATCCACTGGAAATCATGCCGTATCCATATAAGAAGCCCCATAATACTATTGGTGATGTGACAGTTATAGGAGGGCCTATTCGAAGAGCTCTCCGCATCCTCATCTGCACTAAATCACTAATTCCGGGGTTATGTTATCAAATCCAGTGCCCTCGTTTATTTAGCAAATAGTCAGCTTAGCACGTTAAGCTGTGTTCAGCATCAAGTGGCGTTTTAGGCCCAACTACCTTTTCAAACAGCCGTGGACGCGCTTATAGCATACATTTCTAACCGTATTCAATGCACTGTGTCAGAACGTGGTTCATGTTTAACCCAACCCGGGAGTGTGACATGCTTTCTGTTCTACCATAACCCATACAATAACGGGGCAGGGCGGCGCGAGAGCGGCATTGTCCCGCCCCACCACACACTGTGGCGGACATCTTCCACAGCCAGTCGTCTCTCTGTCACGCAGCAGGTCTGATGAGAGATAATAGCGGGCGTCAGATGTGCACGTTGCACAGCGTCCAAGATGCTCATCTAGAGGATCCTTTTTGCACGGCCTTGTACCCGTTTAGTGTTCCTCCTCCAATCATGTACGCCAACTCCTGGCCCGGGGAAAACTAAAGGCAGCTGGGAACACGCATGAGTCACAGTCTTCCAGAAATACAAGCTTCAGGAACCCCCTCAGGGCATGTCTAACTGATGCCTGAATTGAAATGGCGCTCTATTTATTTTACCTGCATATTTGTTTGTTTGTATGTTTAAGGAGAGAGAAAATAGACTGAAACTATGTTATGTATGTTTGTGTGTGATTTGCGTGACTGCATGATTCCCAATTCCCAGTTTTGTCATATCAGCTTAGGCCTGACAGAGGAGCCATCGGGGGGGCTTTGGTGGGTGGAAGAAGCAGTGAGGCAGGAGCCAAGGCTCTCACCGCAACCTCCATCATTAGCACACAGCTCTCCAACTGTGGGGGTGTGTGCGTGGGGTGGGGGGGGATGGTCCCCTGACGGGTCACCACATGCCTTTAGAGGGGTTGTGACATCATTTAAGGCATAAATAGTTTTTCTTTTTCTTTAAAAAAAAAATATATATAATTTACAAGGTATGATTTGTTATATGTTTTATGTTATGTGCCTTATGTTTGGGCATTTGTCTGTGCTACAGTATGGTTGTTTTTGTATATTATGCAGTGTGTGTATGCTAATGAGCCCTCACTGGGTGTGTGTATGCTAATGAGCTCTCACAAGCAGTGAGGCCAATAAATGCATAAATAAGCAAGCATGGCTGCAATAGACTCAGGATTTGAGGACGCGGCGGTGATCCGGGGACCATCAGCGTGACGGTGTGTGAGGGGGGGAGGAAGATAAGAAGGAAAAGGGGGCTCAGTTTCTATGGTCCATCGCACAGGTGTTACTGTGGCAACCGGATCTGGTTAGCCAGCCAGCCAGCCAGATTGCTGTGCATGCTGCGTCACCCCTCTCCCTCTCCCCCCTCCCTGTAGGTGGATGTGGGAGTGGTCCACTTCACCCCTATGATTCACCCCCAGATCCAGCAGCCCTTCAAGCTGGTGGAGAAAGTGGTCCGCAACGTCTTCCAGTTCCGCAGAAAGTACTGCTACAAAGGAGTCGAGTAAGCAGACAGACACGCACACACACACGCTCACACACTCACGCCTTGTTCTTTCCTCTTCGTCACTGACCTTCTTCCTCTGACAACACTGTGCGGCTCTGGCTTCATTAATTGGAGTTCATATCAGCTTTTCCTATTCCCTACCATTTACAACCTTGCAGATGTGGCCACACACGCACACGCACACACACACACACACGCACACGCACACACACACACACTCTGGCAGGGCTTTAGTAACAATGTATGAACATTTGAACATCCTCTCCCGTGAGTGGCACTCAAAAACCTCCAACAATGAGCACGCACACTGCCCATCGCCCCCAATCTTGTTTGGGAAGAGTGATTGAGTGTGCGCGCGCGTGCACGCGTATGTGTGGGCCTGTATAACAAAAGATCGCTGGCTGTTTGAAAGAGAGCAGCAATTATGAGTCATTGAGGTGTCATAGCATGAAGAGGCAGAACTTATGTAACCACCGCGGGTTGGCGGCACCAGATTGGAGAGGAGGAACCGGCAGGCTCTCAGCAAGCGTCTGTGCTGCGGCGGACGCTGGCTAATGCTAGCTGACTGCCAAGCACTAGAGTGCTGTGAAAAGCCTTTCATAAGCCAGGCGATGTTCTAGAATGTCTTCACAAACTTAAAGGTGCTGTTCTGGATGCTGTTTGTGAGTCATTAAATTGCAGTTCCCCTTTATTTATTTATGATGTTTGTGAGTCATTAAATTGCAATGCCCATTTATTTGTGTGTTTACTTGCATGGTAATCCACTGTACGTTTCAGTGTTGTTTGGCAGTGGAGCATTTCTATTGGCAATTTGCTGTGATTTCCATTAACGTACACATTTGAATCGGCAGTTCAGGACGTTAATAGTCCGGTTTATAGCCACCTCCTCATGCCGAGCCGCTCGTCTTTTCCCAGGATGCTGTTCCCCGAGGCGCAGCGCCTGGAGCTGGCTGGGTCGATGCTGCGCCAGGCGAATGTGGACCCGACCATGCGTCCCACCCAGCTCACCATCCCCCACTTCAAGGCCCTCGCGGACGCCTACGGCCGCCTCTGCGCCCGGGAGCCTGGCCTCCTCACCTACGAGTTCAGGGAGGAGCTGCGGCAGAAGCGCCTCCGCAGGCGGCCAGAGGGGGGCGCCGTCCAGCCTGACGACAGCTAAGACAGCCAAGACAGCCATCGGTAGCGCTGGGAAGGAATGGAGAAAACCCCCCCTCCCTCCTCCCTCCCTAATGGACTCTAGTGTAGATGCTACACACTGCTTTTTAGCCTTGACAGTTCCACCCAGACCCCCTCCAAGACTGTAACACCTCACCTGTATCCTGGGACAGATGGGAGCGAGCCACCATGGAAACAAGGGAGTTTTGTGGGGGTGGGTGTTACGGACTAAAGCAGTGTTGAGGCTGTGTTGGTATCTCCAGTGACTGGCCTTAAACGTGTGACCATATGGTGACTGGTACACAGGCACATCTCCTCAAAGTGGCCCTATTTCTGCTTGACATCCAGCTACAACACCTTGTCCTTGGAAGAGGACAAAAATCTACGTCTGAAAACATTTTCTACACCGTTTAGAGAATGGGAACAAGCTAGCAGGCACTGTATTCAGGCCATTTTGCCACCCCTTCATGTACTTCTTATTCACCAGGGACGTGGGGCTGAAAGGTATGCAGAAAACACTTGGAATTTGTCACTTTGAGAGACTCCAGTAATGTCTCATTTAAAGATGTTTTGCATGGTTTGTGTTTAAGTAATGAAATTTAGTAATGTGAAATACATGTTTAAATTAAGGTATATATGTACTGTATATTCTAAATGCCACTGCCAAGGCAGATTTACTTGAGCTTTTTAATATGAATAAAGCCATTGCTACATATTACATAAATTAAATTTGTATAATGTGGCAGAGCTGTTGCCTGCCAGTATGACAGATGGTCCACTGAGAATGACTTGCCAAAGGGGAAAAAAGGACCGTTTTGGTGAACGATCGCTACTTAATGTGATCTAAATGCGGTGTGGTGTTTGAAGTGTGTCGTTAATGACAGTCCAGGTTCATAACGCTACTAACCAGGTTGGCTCCTAGCATTAAAGCAGGCAGGTGGTTCTAGACAAAGAAAGGTTGGGCCCATAGCTGGTCTGGTACACCAGCCATGTGCCCATTACATGCTGGACTATGTAGGCCTACAAGTGCTCTCTTGTATCACAGGGGAAATAAACCTTAGGAAAAATTTGATTCTGAAATTACACTCTTACCAATAGGCTTTTTGCTGCACAGAGCTTAACAGATGCATTACACTTAAGTCAATTTGGCTTTTCTTATAATGTTCTTAAAACGTTACTGACATTTGTAGATAGATTCAGCATGAATCATTAGTAATGGTTCACAAATTCAATGGGACTGGAGGATTGACGACAGTGATACTGTTGCGTATTTGGAGCAGTCTGAGCATGCAGACCATTTTGTGACCAGATTTAGTCACAAAATGGAAAATGCCTGCTTGTGATGTGTGAATCATAACTTGAACTAGAACTCACTGTAGTTTATTTCCTATTACTGTATCCCATTTCTGTCACACATTTATGCTTTATATTGAGACTACCTTGGGCCCCAAGACTAAGATAAAAGCATGTCTCATGAAAGCGAATCACTGTGGCAAGCGTACGCTTACACCACCATATAAACCTGTCACAGCTTTGTTATAACTGTTATAACTGTCAGTGGAGCATCAAGGCTAAGAGACTGGACTGACAGACATTGAAGGTTTTTCAGGCACCGTTCACAGATAAAGTTTATTTATAAAATAATTCCATATGAATAGGGCATTCACATTCATTGGTATGCTAGCATTAAAGGCATGTTAAAATGTATAGCTCAGAAAAAAAAAAAGCTAATAGTTTGCCTTGTGTAGTACCTTACATTATACTACGGCAAATGTATAAGTTCACAAAAATATTGTAAATTTGTGCCTTTTTTCCCTACCTGTACATTGTCAAGTATGTATTGGAATACAAATGTTTCTAATTTACAGCAGTTATTTTTGAAAATCTATTTATATACAAGACACAAACAAAAAAAGTTTTAAATATTGCAGTTTAAATTATTGAATTATGCAACCTTATACAAAATCTCCCACTATAAAAAAACAAACAGGTAACCAAATATTTTGCAAAAGTTCAAGCCTTAACCAAGAAAATCTGAAAATGTACAAAGTGAATCTTGTCAATAAATTAAAAAAATTGCCTCAAAACAATACATTGTGATGTACAAATACATTATATCTGAAATATATAGGCAAACAGTGTAGGTTTGTGCAGAACACTGCAAAAACGCAGAGTAGCCATTTAGAATGTCTAATCTTCCTGGTCACTCAGTCCGACTTCCTACTGCCAAAGTTACTCTACTGTTAAGTACAGTACATAGCAGCCAGCTTCCACTCAGTTGCTCCTACTACTGCACATGACGTCTAATGAAACAATATTTCCGTCGCCAACAGCTACCTTCCTCAGAGGAAATGTGTCGGCTGTAACAGTAGGGTCATATCAATTGCCAGTCAAGTCAGTCAAGGTGAGGTGGGGCTGCTGTACCGTGCTGTGCAGATGCAATCCAGCCAGTCAGGCGGTGAGCAGAGTGGGATGGAGCCGGGCTATGCATCAGTGCTTGGCAGACTCACTGCACTCGCTCTCTTGGGAACAGACTCAGAGAGCAGGGGCCAGCAGCCCAGAGAATGCAGGTGGGTGGCACAACCCTGCCGCCCTGAGAGGAGCCACAGGGCCGGGGGATACGGGGAGGGGGAAGTGTGGTTCCATGGAGCTCCTGTGTCCAGGTCAGGCACACCTCCTCTGTGACCCTAGCGGGGGCTGTTGCCGGAGTCAGTTTCACAGCTCTCTGCCGGGTCGTAGAAGCAATCCTCGTTCACCACGGACGTCAGGCTGTGGACGCTGAACTCCCGCTCCAGCAGGTCGTTGAAGTCCGCCAGGCCCGACGCCTGAGCGTCCGGCGGCGATCTGTGCCACCTGGCGTTCTTCACTCCACAGCTCTCGCCGCTTTTCCTCTTGACGGCGCCGAAGTGGCCCTGCTGGAGCCTGGGCCGGCTCGCCGGGGTGTCCACCTCGGCCCCCTCGGGCTGCACGCGGGGGGCCAGGGCCGCCCGGGACGCCGCCTCCTCCGAGAGCGTCAGCTGGAGGAACTGGGCTTCGATGGCGCTGGTCGGGGAGCTCCCCCTCCTCCTCCTCCTTCTCCTCCCACCCCCCACCATCCTCCTCCCGCTCTCGCAGTACCCTTCCTCGTCCTCGTCGCTCAAAATGTCAGACTCCTTCATGGAGGTGGTGGGCGAGCCGGAGTGGGAGCTGTCCTGGCTCGGGGAGGGAAGGTGGGGGTCCGGGGACGAGCAAGGAGGGGCCGTTCCGGGAGAGCTGTGGGTGCCGCTGCTAAGGCTGCCCTCGTCCGAGTCGGGCCCCGGCCTGGGGCTCCCGGCCAGCCCGGGTAGGTCCGAGGAGGGCTGTTTCCGTAGCCAGGAGGCCCGGCAGGATCCTGCGGGAGGACGAGGAGGTCAGAAAAAGGCCCTTATCTGATCAGGCGCTCCTATTCAGGAGCTGCAATGTTAATGTGGTGGTCGTGCTCAGAGATGACACCCGGCTATGTCTTCTCTAACACAGGAAGCCTCCTTATCTGCTGCACACACTGAACAGCAACAACCTGCCGCTCGCTCACCTATCTTAGCGGAGGAGGGCAGGACGCTTCGTAAGGGGTTCACACAGCCCCTGTCCAGCGTGCCTTCGCTCCTGTTTCTCCTCCTCGCGTTCTCCCTGAGGATGGAGCGGATCACCTTGACCACGCTGACCTTGCACTCTGGCACACTGGGGAAGAAATGGGGGAGGGAGAGAGAGGGAAGCATTCAGGAAAACTTTGCCGTGCTTGTTTGATTTTTAGCTCCAATATCAAGTTGAGCATTACAACCCCCTGTGGCAAATACTGCCCCATTTGAAAGATGAGACGAATGGACTTGGTGTTGAAAAGGTTTGGACAGGATTTATGTGGGAGGAATTGCAAATAACCAACTAAGTACCTTATAATTATTTATTAACATTTTAAGACTAAAAAAATATAATATCTGCTTCTGTATTACCCCGCACGGCCTTGACAATTTAAGATTACGGATTAACACTGCAAATAGTTGAAATGCCGTTTTGGATAAATCCTCACATTCCAATACTGATCTGTTGTTGTGATGCCCTAGAACTCAAGACGTATTTATATTTAGATACCAGCTCTACAGTGTGTGTGTGCGATTGGAATGGAAGATTCCCTAGGAAAGACAACATGTTTGTGATGTTAGCGAGTAGCCCTTCTGACCTGCTGCACAGCTGAAACACTGTCTCTGGTCTTCCTTCCACTTCTGACCTGGTGTGGATCAGCTCCCAGACACAGCTGGTGTCTGTGCCTGGAAGAGAAGGGGGGAGGGGAGGCTTTTAATCAAGTCCAAATATGGTTTGTGATTTCAAAAGGCGGTAAGAGATGAATAGAAGTGCCAGGAGGGGTTAGCTGGTATGGAGCTGGAGCTTAGGTGTAAAGCTGGGAGAACAAGTGATGTAGTGAACGATGGAAGAGAGGACGTATGGACACACTTATAGCACTACTGTGGCATTGTCCACCTTCACTTTGGCTCTAGTACATTCAAAGGAAAGCCAGCTGCCCTGAAAATATCTTTGCCAGTTACGCATATCAGCAGCAACTATTGTAGTTGACAACAGAAGTCAACAGAAAGTGGTCCAATCAACTGCTAATCACCACAAACTATAGGGGATTAATACAGTTAGACTATATATAGATTATGTTCTTTAACTTGGTTGTTCTCAACCATTCTGACCTATGATCCTTCAAAAAGAACATCTTGCAGTAAAGGCCAGCATAGGACAACAAAACCAGACTAACATCCAAATACTGGATATTGGTATTACCTGTGGAATTCCCCAGTCGCACATGTAGGGCAGAGAGTGGTATGAGCCAGCGGAACTTAAACGGGTCCACGTCTCCTCCGTGAGAGAGCACCGACCGTGGGTTGGGCTGTCACACAACACAGGCGGAGGCTTGTTAAACACTGCACCGAAGAGGCCATCAAACAGCCACGAGAGAAAACTAACCAGCGTGAGAGAGAGAGAAGCCTCACCGTCTTTTTCTTCAGCTTGTTGTTCTCCCTGTAGACCAGTATCACTGCCTTCTTGAACACTGATGAGAGAGAACACAACGTCTTTTGACTCTGAACACTACTTGGTGAGTGCTGTGTGGAAGATGCGCCTCTCGGAAGCATTTGAGATGCGACCTCAAAGCTGTGAAGCACATATACTGCATCTGCACTGCAGCTTAATATTTATTAACAGTACACAACAATGCACGGGGTGCTGGGAGCATGGCACATAAGGCTATTGGTTCAACTTATAACACACACACACTGGTTTAATAATAAAATAGATTAAATCATTAATATTACGTTTAAACGCCAGATGCCACAGCATGCGGAATTGGATGGGGGACAGTCAGCGTGGGAGATGCTGAGGACTGCTAATCTTCCCAGACTGTACCAGCAGGACAGACAGACTTACCAAATACTGTCAACTCTGGGTCCTTTCTCATGCGACCCAGCGATGGGTGGGGGTTCAGCCAGACCACAGAGGAATGCATGAGAAACTCTCCCATCGAGATCTCTGTGACCTGAGAGAGAGAGAGAGAGAGAGAGAGAGAGAGAGAGAGAGAGAGAGAGAGAGAGAGAGAGAGAGAGAGAGAGA